>CAJQUW010004379.1:0-215406 GCA_907163375.1 Prostheceraeus crozeri | reverse complement strand
CAAAAGTATCACAAATTGACCTCATCACATCTATTCATCGATAGAGACATTATCGATGAGGACCTTATAGGTGTTAAAATGATAAAATCTGAAGTTGAGTTGTGCAAACCCATCTATATTGGTCAAGCTGTACTAGATTACTCTAAGCTTGAAATGTACCAAACTCTTTTATAAAATACTAAAACCATGTCCTCTCGTAAAAGAGGTTCGTTTGTTGGGTGGTGATTACAGATAGTTTCTTCTTAGGTATTACCACTCAAAAAGATTTAAATTTCAATGAAGTAGGAAAATCTTTAGAAAGATATTTTGATACATCAAATTATCCTACTGATCATCCACTCTACTCCATCAAAAAATAAGGCAAAACTTGGCTGCTTTTAAGGATGAGACAGCAGGGAAGGAAATAGATGAAATGATTCTCCTCCTCCCAAAAATGTATTCTATGAAATTAAAGGATAGTGCACGATAGTATTAAGCGTGCTAAAGGCATATCAAAATCCATTGTTCAAAATATTGAAACATAAGAATTTCAGGAAAGCCTATAGAAATAAAAATATAACCGTTTGTCAATATGACAATCTTAAAATCTAAGTCGCATGAGATCAAAACTCAACTTTTAGAACGCGCGCTTCAGCCTGGGAGATAAGAGGGTGCGGCTAGAACCCAACAATAACTCTTCCACATGGACATCCTTACACAACCATACCACAACCCAAAAGAATTAACTCACACTCACCCACATTCAGAACTTCCTTAGCATAATCATCCTTAAACTTAGTGATTTGGGTGGAGAGGATGTTGATTTTCTGTAGATAAACATTGTTGTTTTATGTATTAGCATGAGATTGTTTTTTCCTTGTGAATATGTGTCCACATCTGTACATTCCCCATGTGATGACTTTTCCACTGAAAGACATTTTTCCTATCCCTGTATATTTCCACCCTTCACGAAGTAAAAAAGACTTTTTGTATATAACAATGTTTATTGAAGTGCGCTCATGTATATATTTTCAGTGGATGTTGTATAAAGTCTATTGCTTCACATTCATGTACATATTTCAATAAACATATCACAATGACTTCACTTTGTTTTCCGAAACACTAACGTTATGAGGGATTTAGTATCTTTCACATGGATGCACTCTTGTAAACCATTGGTAATTTTGATAGCAATAGAGGGTATAGTTTGTTTGACGACGGGATGATAGAAAATAGATTCAAACATCTTCTTGACTATTCCATATGAAGCGTCTTTATCATGAATGAAATCACGTAAAATGTATTCTTTTTTCTCACCAACAGAAATAGGTAGAATCAAATCACTTTGAATGTAAAGGTGCTGTTCATGTTTATCAAGTGTCATTGGTGTTTCTATACCAATCGCTATGTCGCAGCAAGCAGCAACACACTGTTTGTAGCAATTGAAAAACCCAAAGAGTTTTTTCAAATTTTTTACTCAATTGACATTGAATGTCATAACATCAACTCAACCCAGTTTCAGAACAACAGCGTTGAATTTTCAATTGAAAACGAAATGTGGTGTGTTCTTTATCATCATGCGTTATAGCTTTTCACATTCACATATGCTTCAACTTCTGGGAAGGGTAGGTATAAGTGGGGGATTTACTACATGAATGAAGGCTTTCATCCACTGTATGAATATAGACGACCACGCGGGCGGCATTATATTAGATAAAGCAAACTTTAGATTCTTTCTTCATAAATCAAGACTGTAAATTTTCTTGATGCGACGCCACTAGATGTCCACCCACCATTCATCATTAACTGAATCAGCTTTTGTGTGATATTCATGTGAAGCATACTCCACAGCGCTTCCTATAATTGGTGTTTAATGTCTTACAAAATGAGCAGGTTGGAGAGAAATAAACTGTAAGTTTGTCATTATATTTCTGAAAAACAACTTATTTTTGTCCGCCATTAATTTTTCTCATACTTCTTACCCACAGTCTCATTCCATCGTTTTACTAACTCAATAAGTGATAAAGGTTGAACACCACGCTTTTTCAAAATGATGCGTTCTTCGCATTCTACAACATCTTCATCAAATATTTTAAATCTATAATGAAATTTGTTGATTCGATTTGAATAAACTTTTCTAACATTTGCAGTAGCAATTGACGTTAGATGTAGTCCATGACCAAAAAACCAAGATGGGGATAGAATTCACTATCCAACCTCAGCGTAAGACCTTTAGTAAAAGAATGAAAGCGGAGGAACTGTCTCCCACTCCAATGATAGATAGTAAACTCATAAGCTTTCTGATTTTTATTCTTCATGATGGAAGTATTACCACTGTTGAATGCCTTAATAATTTTCTCATTCCCAAATGGCTCATAAGAATCTGATTTTATCTGAATCCATTCATAGTTCCATTTTCCATCTGATGTTAAATTGTATGGGAACTGAAATGCATTATTCATCGTTATTCCATCATGGGTGCGAGGAGTCAATATCATTTCTTCCAAATCATTCACATTCTGAATATTGCTATCATAGCAAATACTAGAAACGCCAACCTCCCATTCACCTTCTAAATGCAGTGGCCGATTTAATTCTACTCGATAGTCTGATGGTTTATTTTGGGGAAATTTATTCATAGAAGCATTACTGGGCAAGTAGATTAGAAACGAGTCCTTATTTTCACTTTCCATATTATTCACATTGGAAAAAATATAATAGCATACTTTGCATTAACTCTTCATTCGGAAATGGAGTGTGATACTTGTCACAGCATCTTTATGAAAAGGAATCAACGCACCAGCATCATCATAAATGGCAATATCAATTTGTGGGATGTAGTTTGATTTCAGCTTTGTATAATGCACTTTCTTGAAAGTATGCTCAGATAAAATACTGCAGCTTTTTGGCTGGTATGGTATCATTGCTAGCAATGGAGCTTCAACATCTCCCACACGTACATCTTCACCAATATTGGAATATATCTGAAAATAGTTAATACGACGCGATAGCGACATGTCTGCGCTAGCTTTGGTTACAGTACCACTTTTAAAGATATTTTGATCAAAACCCAAAATGTCCATTAGAGTTTTATCCATAATTAGTTCAATACCTTTTCCATTTATAGTGAGAGACAAAGTACCTTCTTTTTCAGAAAATGAAATATGTTGCTCATTAATCACTTCATTTAAATAATCTACAACCAATTTAACCGAAGTAATAATGCGAGGCATCAACACTCTTGTTTCATGTAAGAAACCACCAAAAGGCTCTACACACTTTCTGTATAAAGATACGGCCCATTCTGTATCAAATTGATTTGGCCTTTCACATGGTAAATGTTGCATATCAGATTTTCCATGAACAGCTGCAGAACGATGTCGTAAGAACTGATGAAAATCTTTTGAACAAACTAATACTAGATCATCATCATTTAATTTGCTTATTGCAATATGATTAGATGATTTGATATAAGTCAATGTTGCCACTTGTTTACCATCAACTCGAAGGAGATAATTAAATTTCTTCAATAATGTTTCAGGAGTCATGTTTGTCTTTCTTGGCTTAATCACAATCTTCTTCACCAACGTCTTCTCATTTCTTGGAATAAGATCTACATAATAAGCTTCCTCTCGATATATTAACTGTTTATGACCACTTATGTGGTAATTAACGTTAAAATTATCATAGCTTGTTAAGGCGCTAGCGAGGTAGCCTAAATCATTTCTTAAACTTGGACTTAAACCAACAATCCAATCTTTCTCAACTACATGATGTACATAATTATAATCATCATTGTGCGGAGTAAATTGGACAATATGTTTACACGCTTTATTCAAGAAATCATATATAAACTTTTTACATGATAAGAGATCTTTCTTTGGCCACTGTGGAATGTATACTCGGCACCCCTTTTCACATTGATAAGCAGCTGTACGCCTCATATTAATAGTCATCACCTCATGATCAAAAGTATAGACACAGTTGCTATAAACAAGTTGAGTGACACCCACTTCCCAATTTCCATTTAGCTGTTGTGCATGATCAATGGGAGTAGAAAAGAGTGCGGCTCGATTACTAGTAAATCTCTTTGTAGCCGCATTGCTAAGCAAAATATGATAAAACGACATTTTTATATTGCTAATCTGCAACTTTGCATAACATCATGAAGACTTGGATTTTGGACTCTCTACAATATATCAGAGTTGATCGTGATGGAAACGTACATTTCAAAAATTCTCATGGTCATACATCAAGAGGAATTACATTAACATGGCGACAATTTGTCAACCTCAATGATATCATGAGGGATTTGGAATATTTTGAAACATTAAGATTCATCTCCTTGGGTGATCAAGTTTGGCTTCAACATTACAGAAATGAAATTCAAATCTACCATTCTCATTCCGCAAACTGTTTCTCATTTCGCAAATACAATTGGGAGAAGTATAGAAGATACATACATCGCTCCATCATGACATTTATTCGTCGTGAGTTCATCGCCCTACTATGCAAATCTTAATCAGACATGACTACCACGCACCATGAGTTGGAAATTAGATTCCCTACAACGTATTGAAACGGATCATGATCGAAACGTCTATTTCAAAGATTCAACTGGAAATGTGAGAAGAGAGTTTGCTTTATCTTATCGTCATTTTCAATCTCTACATCATATCATGAAGGACTTGAAATACTTCTATATGAAAAGACATTCACGTATTGGAAATCGCATCTGGCTGCGCGTCAACAATCGGCGAATTCAACTCTATCATTCCCAACTTCATACTAACTTCACATTTCATCAAGGTAGTTGGGAAAAGTATAAAAGGAAGGTACATCGCTCAATTTACTCATTCTTTCATCATGAAGCGCCATCGCTACACCATCGTCAACATTCTCCGTCGCTTCAGACTCTACACACCAAAATCGATCTCACAACATTACACCAACAGCTTCCAAACAGCAAGTATTACCCGGGCCGTCCTCAAATGTTAGTGGTGAAGATGAACAATTCACGGAATCTTCAACTCTTCCCAAATGGGACTGTACAGATTCTCGGCGCCCTTTCTCATTCATCGGCGCAGTCAATGCGCTTAGAGCTACAAAGACTACTACGTCGGATATGGAAGAGGGAGAGGTGTGTGATGTCGAATCTGACTGTGGACAATATGGTGATCTCTACTCAATTGAGTGACAGTCTATCATTTTTGAAGATTCGTACCAGCAGTTACAGTTTGTGTTATGAACCCGAACTTTTTCCTGCAGCTCTCATTAGTTGTTGGTTACCTGTGCATGTGGCAATCTTTCATAATAGTAAAGTGATCATTACTGGACTAAAATCTCATGTACAAGCAAATATGATCCTAGACTATCTCATTGAGTATGTACGTACCCAGCGGATTGTAAAATAAAAAACAATTTTTCCAACATGATGTTTTTATTTCAAATCATGATAGAACTTACAAATCATTTTTTCATTAGAGGATGGATTACATGAAAAGTTTTGAATAATAGATGCAAATCGAGATACATGTAAACGTTTTAAGATGAAGTACAGTACAAAAGCACCACACGTTGATGAAAGTGGATGTTGTAGTATGCGTTCATTTCGCTGATATTGACGCGTATGTTTTCTCAACCACTGCTGTGTTGGTATATTTGGAGGTTGAGCAAGAGAGTCAAATAGTTCCACCACGTCGGTCTTCTCCAATAAAGATCGCTTTCCAATGCTCACCGCCTAAATTCTGTGAATGAGTGTTTAGCACAATAAAGATGGGATAGTGATTTACTGCAGGTGGTAAGGTATCGAGTGAATAGACATTATCGAAAGCTTTCAACGTCGCTTCGTCTGCATTACGCTGCACTTTAGTCTTAATATCGTCAGCAGTCAACCAACTCATTAACGATTATACTGAAGAATCACGTCACGATACTTTGTAATTTCAATATTTGAATCGAAGACTGCATAAATTAATACATTGATCGTCTCAGGTAGTGTTCTTTTAAACGTCAAATCCAAACGAATATATTATGAGGCACGTTCGCTTGACGATAGGGTGCACTAATATCGCTGTCAGCAGTCAAATCAAATGCATAAATAGTATATCCACTCTTAAACTCTTTCATAGTCAGTCCGTTGGTGTCATCCGTATTGTAAAAGCCAAAAACATCCATAAAATCAACATAACTGCGCATAAATTGATCCGAAGCAAAATCTGGTTTGTAGGGTGGACCAGGATGACTCACACCATTTACACGTAAAGCAATTTCACTTAACTGATTGTGTTTAAAATTGAAAGGATTCTTCTTTATATTACCATTAAATGCATCATTTTCAACCATTGCCACCATGAGGAGCTTCGGTGCTTCCGATGGAAAGAGGCCATCTTTCATGAAACTCTTTTGATCTTTCGGAATTGTAAAGGTGAGAAGCTTTGTATGCTGAACGGGGTAAATGGCATTTTGGCGGTTAAGGCCTTCAGCATGCCCTCTAATGACACTTGGATTCGGTACTACTCGACGAATGTAAAGTGCAATATCTTCCACATGAATTCTAAAATTGTCAACTTTAGCAAATGCATTCAGCGCAAATTCAGGCTTATTCAATGTCAGCTTGAGTCGCATGCTGGTATTACAGAGTAAAAACTTTGACTGTCTAAAGAAGTCTAAATTCAGCGGACCATATAGCTGACATACTCTACTATCTTTAATCATAGCAGATCGCTTTACAAAGCCACTGTTTGTTTCAACATCAAATTTTCCTGCTTCATCTCTGTACCATCCCATGGCTTCCATATGACTTTTTTGTGCTGCTGGATGAAACTGTGATACATGATTGAAATATGATTTATAGGGATAATCGCTTTGACCACCTTCCACCTGCTGCTCTCCAATCGTTAGAGAAACATCACGAAGTAATGTAGTCAATGGTAAATTGTTCAGTCCAACTTTATGTGCATCGTCAATAGCAGTTCCATCTGCTTGCTGAATTCTAAACCTCAAATCAAGCATCGCATAACTCAAATCTATGTAGTCATCACTACCACCAGGAATAACAAATTCAATGGGGCCAGCATTCTCAGCTGTTCGAGGATGATAATCTACAATACTTGAACTAAGAATATCTGTCTGTATGGCTTGTTGATCGAACAAACAAAAACCGGAAGTTTTACACTCCATGATTAGAAGTTTATAGCAGCGTCGTCGTTTAGCGCCTGATGAATGATTAGAGCCTCTGCGACGTTTGCGTGAATGCCTTTTGACTGAAGATCGCACCTTACCAGCTCCGCGATGTTTCCTCCTTCCTTTATTCATTCGTTTAGGTGATTTCTTTCCTTGAGTAACACCAGCAATGGTCTGCTTCAATGTTTTTAAACCGCGTTCCTTCCCACGATTCAACAAACTGCTCTTAAAACTTCTACCTCTGGAAAGATCACTAGCAACATCACCAGCAAAGCCAACGGCATTACTTAAAACATTTCGTTTTAAAGATCTACCGACATTGGATATGAGAGGTGCTACAACAGATTTCAGTGCACCAAGTATGCTACCTCCACGTTGGCGGCGAGCACCGATGTAAATTTGTCCTCCGCCACTTACATAGGAGGGTCGTGAATAAAATGAGGCAGTTGGATTCATAGCTCAAACCCTAAACATTGTTAGTTACAACTTTGCATGAATCACTGTCGATCACTTAGATGAAAGATGTCGGCACGACGCATCCAAGAGTTCATACTTGAAGGATAACCAGTCCATTTAACAAGACACCATTCTTCACATTGCCGTTTTTTTACATTCGAATGATTTTCTCTACAAATATGTCTTCAGTTCAGTGAATACCTAAATCTCATCGCGGTAAGGCTACCTCAATTTCTTATTATCGTAATCTTTCAACTTGTAGGTGGTCGGGAGTCTTTTTGAGTAAATCCTTATACTGTAAATACCTTCTGAATCCAATTCGGACGGTACCCTTTAGCAAAAACACCTTTCACTTTTGAGGATAGAACGTTATCGCCAATTTTCACATCACTTTTCACATGAGTGCGTTTACGTTGGAATGATTCGCGCACTTTATCTACATTGTCAGCATGTACATCTACTGGTCTGAGTCCAATAGAACGATGGATAGAGTGATTGTAGGCATGGAGTGTATCTTGTAGAACCTTTGTCCAATTTTGTGTCAAGTTGGCAGTAAAATGTCGCCACAAGCGATTTTTTAAATGTGCGATTAAAAACGGTCAACGAGTGCAGCTTTATAAGCGCTCTTTATCAACTAAACAAACTCAATGTCCTGCCTCTCAAATAATCTTGTCACAAGGCTGAATTTTCAAAAACTCTTTTCCTGAATCACCTTGAATTCTTTTTGGAATGCGACCTTCTCGAAAAAATTGTTTGAATGCCTTATGCTACTCCTTTCCTTCCTTTAGTTTTTACAGGGTGAGAGCCCCGCATACGCGAGAACATATCAATGACGGTTAAATAAAATTAATGCCGAGTTATGTTTTGAAAGGATTGGCAACATCGCACAAATCTGCTTGCCACTGTTCATCGATGTCATGAACAATATAATGGCGGGTGCGGTACTTCTTTTTCGCTTGTTTGTGGAGTGTATAGGTAGCCTGACCCTTTAACCATCGTGTCACTTGTGATTGTGGAAGACCACTCGCTTTTGATAATTTCTTGATAGAGCAAATCCTGCCGGTTGTTTGTACTTATAAGAGATTTGACTTCCAAACGTTCAGTGCATGACGGTGACTCTTTTTCCTCCTTTCATCTTTTTGTTTTTTTGACTTTTCTTACATTTACGAACAACTGCAGCATTTAGGCTTTAGCGGTTTTGCGATCGTTGTTCACATTTGCTTACGGGGTTTCATTATGAGAGCTGGACGCAGCAAGTGCAAGTGACACGGAACATTCACCTCTGGCGGCTCATTACTGGCAAGCAACACATCTGACTTCATATTAATAGTCTGAGAACATGTATTTCCTAGGAGGGAGGAGCTGTTTACGTTTTCCTTTTACCAGTTTTAGTGGGCGATGTAGATCTAGCGTCGAGTTCTTCCTCTTGTTTGCTTAGTGAGTGTGGGAGCGGGAGAGTAGCAGGTGACGTCTTAAAACCCAATTTGTTGGCATTTTCATCGCCTGAAGCATTGGAGTAGTAGCCACTGTTGAATCAACGTTCTTTCAATGTCTCATTATTTAAAGCAAATTATTGGCACATTTATGCTTTTTCAATAGTTTAAGAAAGTATGACCAACCAGGTTGGAACATAGCCTGACGGCGCTTTCTACGTGTGCATACTGAATCAAGTCTTCATAACGTGAAGCATCAATCACTTTATTTTCATCTGTAATGATTTCTCCTCTATCATTTACATTGAGATGGGGTTCAATAATATTGTAAAGAGATATGGCATGTGCGCGAGATGCTAAAGGTGTAGCAGTCGATACAGAGTCACGCATCATTATTCTTCAAGTTTTTCAATTGCTCAACAGTTTCCGATTGTAATAATACAGCACGATGTGGATCTTTGATGTGAACATTTTGCTGATAATCTATTTCTTTCCTATACATTTGATTTGCAAGAGGTTGCTTTACTTGCTGCATGGCATTCAATTGTACATATTCATCCTGAGGAATAACAATCTGCGAGAATAAGAACTCATAGTTTGTAGATAATCATGGGAGTTTTCAAAATATCACTTCGAAATCTAAATTCTTCCGGACACTCTTGCGTAAAGTCAATGAATAAGTAACCGTATGGTTTTTCAGTAGCTGCTTGAAAAATTTCAATTAAGGCTTTTGATCCTCTGGGTGCCCCAAACAAAACAAAAAAAAAACCAACTTGTCGCGCTAAAATTTTCAAATTGACTTTTATCTCGCGTGGATTCTTGAAAATAGCATAATAGTGTGTATTCAGGTTTCGTGTACGAGCTTCTTTTCCATCAGGGAACAAATTTTGTGTAATATAGATGATAAAAACACCTTTTATGGTGTGCTGCGCGAGTGAAAATATCTGTAACATCTTTTGAATTCTTACTTTCTTTTAATAAATCATCCAATACAACAACATCATTAGACTGAAGTTTATCCACTGGAATAATTCCTTCATGTCGAATAAAGTTGCGACTTTGCAATTCCTGAAACAGCGTGGGGAACGGTTGATAAATACCATAACACCAAATCACTCGATTGATAGGTTCCTTAAACAACTCCCTTCTTTTATCCCAATAAATTCAGCGTGAAAACAGTTTTACCTGCATGAGATGGACCCCCCCTGATACAGTCAGAACTTTATCACATTGAAGTCTGAAATCCATTTTATTACTTTGAGACTCAACATTTGCATAATTAACGCTTAGAGCCAAAGATATTTCCCAATAGGTTGCCCACGGGGGGGGGGGGCAGGAGCTATCATTGGAAGTATTGCTGAAAGGAAACCGCCTTTTGTGTTAGAGTTTTCCTCTTTCTTTGAAGGGCGACTTTAGGATTGGAGATGAAACGCAATTTCGTAGCATATCGCTTAAGTAACTTTCGTTGTTTTGGCGCTAATTTCTTCGTCCTCAACTTCCTCACATGAGAATAATTTCACAAATGAATTTATCGTTAGCATGTCGTATAGCATTGTATCGCTGATTTGCTTTCATTCGTCGGAGAGCTTGAATGGCTGAAGAAAACTTTTGACTTTTACGTTTCGTCATTTTACGTTTCGCCATTTTCCGTGTTAGTCTTTGCTAAAACCTATCTTTACCACATTTGCATAGGTACTAACTATTGCGACATAAGTGACACTCGAAATGAGCAATGTCACAGTGGTTACATTGGCAAAGTTGAATGCAATTACGTATGAAACAGCGTTGACAAAAAGCATGCTTACATCTCTTGAAGATGCGCTTTTCATTTCCATCCTTTCGCTTACATACATCGCAACACATAGTTTCACCGTTACTGATGTCTATAGCAAGTCTTTTTGAAGATATGAATTTGCTAGCCTTTTCTAAATAATAGACGCATGTACAGAAGGAATATACTTCGAGAGTGAGCAGACATAGCTCGAAAACCAGTTGTGCTACAATCAAGTACCACTGCATTTTCAATTTTACTTTATGGAAAGTTGAATGTGAATATCTGAAATCGCTTCAATCACTAGACTGCTACCATGATGGTTAAATGCGTTAAGACGTTCAGCAATTTTTATCATATGTCTTTTAAAAAATTCTTCGGGGTGATCTACCACTTCCATTGAATAAGAAGCAAAATGGAAAGAGCGACTTTCCACTTTCCTTTCCAAAATGACTAAACTTAATTTTCGCAAACTAATCGCGCCATGATAATGCTATCAGAGAATGTATTCATTAACTCTAGAAATAGAGTGCTAGCATCATCGACCACTGCTTCGATGTCGGTCTCATCTTTATGAAAATTTATCACATAATCTTGAACAGCTCCTTTTAAACTTTGCCTATGAAAACGTAATGTTCCGCAGTCGTTTGAGAAAGACATGATCGCCCTTTAACTAACCCATCCATTGCATGAAAACAACAACTCTTCTCATAGTAACATTTATTGAATAACGGTAACAAGCATGCATTATAAATCAATGGTTTGAAACAGATAAAATAGATACAGCTGGTAACTATCATACAGCGAGCAATGATAACCATACAGGACTTTGGCAGTGTTGAGGTAAGGAGGAAAGAAGCATTGGTTAGGAACGTAGCTACTACAACGAACAGACAAAATAGGAACACACAAATCCTTAAAACGTTTCGTGACTTCATGATAATGTTGATTCACTCTAGTATCCCAAGGTGGGAGCAAAATATCATCAATGATTAGATTGGGAAATACTTTCCTCTCCTTACCAGGATTATTACAAAAGATGCGTATACATTGAAAGCAGCTAACCATCGTTTAAAGTCAATAAGAAGAGCACTCTCACAAGAAAAGCCATAGTCTTGCAAATATTTCAGATTAAGTCCATGAATGTGTTTTCTCGCCCATTGATCAACATTGGGATCGCAGTTGGCATGTTGATGATAGACTAACAATCTGATATGTCAATTGTTCATAGCAATAGCACTGAGCTCCTGTTAAAAACAGGGAGGCGGTGGTTTTTTCAAAAAACCCTCACAATCCATAAAAATGATGATAGAAGCCTAAAACGGAAAAAATTTTTTACACATCTAAGGAAGCGTTTCTATAACATATTACAAAATGAAGAATTACATCGATGCTTTTCACGACAAATTACACAAATGAAAAAAAGATATGATGGCAACGAAGAAGTAAAAATGTATCTAATAAGACCACGTCTACGACACTCAAAGCACTAAGCGAATTGTCATAGGGTGGTTCAGAGTTAGGAAAGGACTAGTAATTCTCTTCTTTGATTTGCGTTTTGATGTAGCATTCTTCTCCGACTTGCGCTTCGTACCACTGCTGTTAAGGATTTGATCAATTATGTCGTCCACGTTGGGTGGTTTCGGAATATATAGGATGGATTCCATATGCATGGAGAGAGAGGCTATTTTATTATCCTTGTGTCTTGACAGACCATAATATAGCCCATTCACTTTGAAAAGGATATCCCAAGTACCTTCTCCGAGCTCATCACATCTGATGGGTATTGAATGATCTCCTCCTTCTTATAGTAAGTACACCAATGTGATACGGTAGGCAAAATGTGATTACCATCCCAAATCTTTCTATAGGGAGTATCCTTGTCATCTCTCGCCTTCCACTCTTGAGCAAGAGGAGTAGGAATGTCCATATTTAATGTCACGTACTCCTCAATAATATCAAGTTGGTGGCGAATGTACGGACTCACGGGGATCAGTATGTAGTACCCATACTGATTGTGCATTATCTTGACATCCGTGGAAGGGAGCATTCCCGTTTGGAGTACTACGCTATGATCATCATAACGCAAGGCTTGTTTAAATTTACGCTGTAGCGGTGTAGGATTATGTACTTGGATGTTTTCTTCCACTGGCCTCAGTTTGTAGATGATCTGACCGTAGCGAACCTTGTAACGTTTGACCGCCATTTTTGTCCTACTAGTGCAGCAGATGGAGTAGATGCCTGAAAATGAAAAAAGATTGTATTAAGTTTACGTTCAGGGAGGAGAGGGAGGGAAGTAGCGACTTACCATTTTAGTTGGATAATAGAACAGGGAACTAGAGAGAGAGAGAAAATGTGCGTCCGTCACTCGTGTGATTCAACGATGGAATGATTCTCACTGTGGAAGGCTCGCTATTTATATAGAAATGCTTGATTCTCATTGGATGATGATCCTCATTGGATAATTACATCAAGCTGATTCGAAATCTGGCCTCGTTTACCATCCGAGCCTTCGTTTGGTGGCTTACAACCCAAAACGTCCCAAATTCTAACTCTGTGTTTTTCGCCAATGTCCCAAAATCTTAAATGGCGTCTCACATCTAAACGAAGACAGATAGGAACAAGCCGATTCTTTCAGTGAATTTGTCTCACTCTTAGCTTTCAAACGAGCTATGGCACGACAAAATCCGTCCACTGGAAGCCGAAATCGAAGCAAGCTGTCCAGAGGGGGGGACGTCAGTGAAATTTCAGAATATGATGAAAAATGTTTTGGTGACGGTCCCAGGTCGAAATTCCACACTTTGGAAAATTTTCAAAATTTTACCCATACAAAGTCACTCTGAAACCACACCTCTCTAGGATTTTTTTCAGGTAAGCGAGCTAGCAGACCCTAAAATCTTGTAACCGCTCTAACTTTGAACGAAGACAGATAGGAACAAGCCGATTCTTTCACTGAATTTGTCTCACTCTTAGCTTTCAAACGAGCTATCGCACGACAAAATCCGTCCACTGGAAGCCAAAATCGAAGCGAGCTCTCCCGAGGGGGGGGGGACGTCAGCGAAATTTTTCTCTCCGATTGCGTTCAAATTCACCATACCGATGCAGAATTTCACGCTGAATCCGAATCTGGCCTCCGTTTTCTCATCCGATGCTTCGTTTGGGCGCTACACACCAAAACGTCCCAAATTCTAACTCTGTCGTTTATTCGAAAAATGTTGAAAATTTTTTCTCTCCGATTGACTTGAAACTCACCATACATATAAAGAATTTCACGCTGATTCCAAATCTGAAATCCGTTTTCCAATCCGATGCTTCATTTTGAAAAGCTATGAGCAAAACGTCCCAAAATTATAACCTCTGTTCGTTTTTTCGCCAATTGTCCCTAAATCTTAAATGGAAGGTCTCACATCTTAAACGAAACCCCCTAATGCACAAGCCGATTCTTTAACTGAATTTGTCTCAATATTAGCTTTCAAACGAGCTATCGCACGACAAAATCCGTCCACTGGAAGCCAAAATCGAAGCAAGCTGTCCAGAGGGGGGGGGGAGGTCAGTTATACTTCAGAATTTGTGAGCGATAAATAGTGGCAGGGACGGGTTGTTGGTTGAAATTCCACACTATGGAATAATTTCAAAATTGTACCCCGACAAAGTCACTGTGGGGGGGATGTTGTGGGGGGGGCTCCGACCTAAAATCTTGTAACCGCTCTAACTTTTGAACGAAGACAGATAGGAACAAGCCGATTCTTTCACTGAATTTGTCTCACTCTTAGCTTTCAAACTAGCTATGGCACGACAAAATCCGTCCACTGGGGTGGCAAAAATGGTGAGGTAAGCTGTCCATGGGGGTGGGGGACGTGTGGGGGGGGGGGGTTGGGGGACGGGGGGGGGAGGGGGGGGGGGTGGGGGGGAGGGGGGTGGTAGGGGGGGACGGGGGGTGGGGTGGGGGGGTGGGGGGGGGGGGTGGTGGGGGGGGGGAGGGGGGGGGGGGGGGGGTGGGGGGGGGTGGGGGGGGGGGGGGGGGGGGGGGGGGGGGGGAGGGGGGGGGGGGGGGGGGTGGGGGGGGGGGGGGGGGGTGGGTGGGGGGGGGGGGGGGGTGGGGGGGAAGGGGGGAGTGGGGGGGGGGGGGGGAGGGAAGGGGGGGGGGGGGGGGTGGGGGGGGGGGGGGGGGGGGGGGGGGTGGGGGGTGGGGGGGGGGGGTGGGGAGGGGGGGGGGGAGGGGGGGGGAGGGGGGTGGGGGGGGGGGCGGGGGTGGGGGGGGGGGGGGGGGGTGGGGGGGGGGGGGGGGGGGGGGGGGGGGGGGGTGGGGGGGGGGGGGGGGGGGGGGTGGGGGGGGGGGGGGGGGAGGGGGGGGGGGGGGGGGTGGGGGTGGGGGGGGGGGGGGGGGGGGGGGGGGGGGGGGGGGGGGGGGGGGGGGGGGGGGGGGGGGGGGGGGGGGGGGGGGGGGGGTGGGGGTGGGGGGGGGGGGGGGGGGGTGGGGGGGGGGGGGGGGGGAGGGGGGGGTGGGGTGGGGGGGGGGGGGGGGGGTGGGGGGGGGGGGAGGGGGGGGGAGGGGGGGGGGGGGGGGGGGGGGGGGGGGGGGGGGGTGGGGGGGGGGGGGGGGGGGAGGGGGTGGGGGGGGGGGGGGGGAGGGGGGGGGGGAGGGGGGTGGGGGGAGGGGGGGGGGAGGGGGGGGTGGGGTGGGGTGGGTGGGGGGGGGGGGGGGGGGGGGGGGGGGGGGGGGGGGGGTGGGGGGGGGGGGAGGGGGAGGGGGGGGGGGGGGGGGGGGGGGGGGGGGGTGGGGGGGGGGGGGTGGGGGGGTTGTGGGGGGGGGGGGGGTGGGAGGGGGGGGGGGGGGGGGGGGGGGAGAGGGGGGGGGGGGGGGGGGGGGGGGGGGGGGGGGGGGGGGGGGGGGGGGGGGGGTGGGGGGGGGGGGGGGGGGGGGGGGGGGGGGGGGGGGGGGGGGGGGGGGGGGGGGGGGGGGATGGGGGGGGGGGGGGGGGGGGGGGAGGGGGGGGGGTGGGGGGGGGGGGGGGGGGGGGAGGGGGGGGGGGGGGGGGGGAGGGGGGGGGGGGGGGGGGGGGGGGGGGGGGGGGGGGGGGGGGTGGGGGGGGGGGGGGGGGGGGGGTGGGGTGGGGGGGGGGGGGGGGGGGGGGGGGGGGGGGGGGTGGGGGGGGGGGGGGGGGGGGGGGGGGGGGGGGGTGGGGGGGGGGGGGGGGGGGGGGGGGGGGGGGGGGGGGAGGGGGGGTGGGGGGGGGGGGAGGGGGGGGGGGGGGGGGGGGGGGGGGGGGGGGGGGGGGGGGGGGGGTTGGGGGGGGGGGGGGGGGGGGGGGGGGGGGGTGGGGGTGGGGGGGGGAGGGGGGGGGGGGGTGGGGGGGGGGGGGGGGGGTGGGGGGGGGGAGGGGTGGGGGGGGGGGGGGGGGGGACGGGGGGGGGGGGGGGGGGGGGGGGGGGGGGGTGGGGGGGGGAGGGGGGGGGGGGGGGGGGTTGGGGGGGGGGGGGTCTAGCGGGGGGGGGAGGGACGTCAGCGAAAATTTTTTTTTCTCTCCGATTGACTTGAAACTCACCATACCGATGCAGAATTTCACGCTGAATCCGAATCTGGCCTCCGTTTTCTCATCCGATGCTTCGTTTGGGCGCTACACACCAAAACGTCCCAAATTTTAACTCTGTTAAAATTTCGAAGAAAAATTTTTTCTCGTCGATTGCCTTGAAACTCACCCTACCGATGCAGAATTTTACGCTGAATCCGAATCTGGCAGCCATTTCACCATCCACGACAACCTAGACGGTCGCCCACGTCAACCTGGACGGTCGCCCACGTCAACCTAGACGGTCGCCTACGTCAACCAGGCGGTCGGACCAACTCACCCGAGTCTCACACTCTGTCGTTTTCGAGGGGGGGGGGGAGTCAGCGAACATGTTGTGAACGGGAACCCACCTGGCCGGCACACCACGACAGACCACAACCTCTGTCGTTCCAGAGGGGGGGGGGACTCAGACCCGAAGCACCACGGCGGCCGACCACGACACTCTACCGTTCCAGAGGGGGGGGGGCGCCGGTCGAGTGTTTGTCACTTGCTTACTACTCTTGTCTTTATAACGAATAAGTCATTAGAACGAGACATTCGTAAAGATAGAAAAATGCAACAATGCATGAAAAGACTTTACTGACGTCCAAATTTCAAATTGCTACTTATAGTACAAAAAATAATTTTTTATCAATACCACGTTACATAGGATGACAGAACGATATATGTATATATATATAAGTAATAAATTAGATATAAACTCAAGGAAAAGTCAAATGATATTCCAACCGGTTTCACTCCCTTCAATGGAGCTACTCATGGAATGAAGATATATTATACAAAATAATACAGAAAACATATTAGTCAATAGAAATAAAAATACTAATCAGACAGAATTCAAACTAGGCTTAAGCATAGAAATAAAGATTTGCTCCTGTCTCTCTCGGTCCATTTTAGTAGCATTTGGACTTAGCTGGTAAATTGAAGCTGCTGCTTTGAATTTCGGTGTTATTGATCTTCCACAAAAAGCTATGTGCTTGCTCACATTCAGTATGGCATAGTTAGAGTGCCCTATTTGTTGTCTATGCACAGTTAGCCTATTACGAAAGTAGTCGCCACTTTGTCCAACACATACATGTAGATCGTTACAGCCTTTGCATCTTAAAATGTATATGATGTTTTTAGATAAGCAATTCATGTTACTTCTTATTTCAAATGTTATTGTTTCACTAATTGTTCCTTTGTTAATTTGAATGTTAATGCACTTGCCTGTAATAATAACTGGACAGCAACCACATCTTGTTTCGTCACAATTACTAACATCTTAGAATATCATTTGACTTTTCCTTGAGTTATATCTAATTTATTACTTATTTATTGGCATATTGGTTTTTTGTATTGTTTTCATTATATATATAGTTTCGTATTATAATTTCCCATTTGGGCTTTATCATTTAATTATATGTATCGAAAATAGATAAAAATCAAAATGAATATGCATAAAAGATACAAGTTTTGACTCGAAAGAAAAGTTTGCAGTAATTCGCGACTGTTATTAGTCTCATGAATTTCCAACACTTCGTTGTCATGAACATCGTCATTATTGAAGCTGTCACGATTAGCACGTCTGTAATTTCTGTTACGATTGTTATTATATCTGAATGAATAAACATCATCAAAATTATAGAAAAAAATCAATTCATTATCAAAATCATGAATTATCATTTTTTGAAATTTGCTGTTTATCAATATATTTCAAATTTATTCAACTATAGCAGATGCTTGCTATTTGTCTGAGTAATAAGTCAAGAACTTCTTCAAAAGTAATCTCACTTTCTTTTATTTGGCTAAAAAATTGACAGGCGGATCTGAACTTACATGTGTAGCTTCGTAGCGGAAAAATAACATTTTCAACCAACCTATAAAGTTTCCTAAAATTGGTTGCAAAGCAAGTTGAGTGATTCATATCACATTGTCTGTTCAGATCCGCTTTATGCTCACAAATTTGTGTAATAAAGCATTTTGAAAATCGTAGCGTCTTATCATTGTAACGTCGCAACGCAACACAAACGTCGTAACGCTACGCAGTCACACTGCTAAATGGAAGTTATCAGCATCCGAACACGCACAGTGTTGGTTGTAGGCATTGTAGAATTCGATGGTTTAACTCATAGGCATTCTTGTGCAGAATAGATTCAAGATATGCTTATTATTTGAACATTCTTCATATCTTTTAATTCTTTAATTTGGTCAAAAAATGTAGCTCTAGTCTAATTGTCTAATCATTTAGAATATTGCTACCCAGCATCCTGAAAAATTGTGTGTATAGCTCGATGGAGGAGTTTATTTAGTAGCATAAGGAGTGGATGAGTACTACTTTTATCAACACATAGGCTAAGTGGGATGAGTGCTTATACCCGACTATCTTGAGTATGGCCTTTAATACCTCTGTTCGTTTGTGGGAATCGACTGGAGCCTAAAATTCTGAAAATATACCATTAATGTCTGTAAAGGATGGCAACATTGAATATGCATCCAAAATCACTATTGTTTTAGAATTGCAAAGTGAAAAGGAAATTTCAAGAGATGAACGTTTAAGAGCAGGCGGTTGATAAATTAGTTATATCTTTAATATCGTGCAGTTTTGCCCAGTTTTCTACTTTTCTGCAATCAGTTCGGATGGCACAAATGTCAGTGCTACCAGTAGACCTGCATCAACAACATCATAGAATACGCTTGCAGACGACTCCATCGCAAGTTGTACACTGTAAACTCTAGAGCACGAAATTTCGCTTGAATTAGGCACGAAATTAGGTATCAACACAAGGCACGAGTAGGCACGAAGTTTATAGTGCCGAGTTCGTGCCCAATGATTTTTCCTTCGAGTTCATTGGATAAATATTTGGTTTGGTGCTTATTAGTGCCTAGTGGCGCCTACTGGTGCCTCGAGGCACGAGAAAGGCACTAACTAGGCGCTAACTGGCACGAAATTTCGGCTTCGTGCCTAAATTAGTGCCCTACAGTTTACAGTGTAGGCTGGTCCTTACGGTTGCTGCGTATGCCTACATAGTCATTTGCGAAACATTCCATGACGAGTTTTCTACCACACACCGAAAATCCAGTATCCAAGGCAAAGTCATCACGTTGCGATTATCGGATTAGATCATATGAAGCTGGTCGACTTTTGTGGACAGAATATGGGAATAACCATGTGGCATATGCGATTCTCTGAGCCTAAGGGCCAAACACGTCGGACACCGGCAGTTCAGGAAGTGTCGATCAAATGCATAAGGTCGTTGCTTGCGATGATTCCTGGTTTGTAGATCATGTCACAAGCTGAAATGGCAACATTATACCTTATTCATGAAAAGACAAGCTGAAGGGAAATTCCACTGGTCACCAAATGAGGATGTGACTGAATTTGATGCGTCCACCATTGTCGGAAAACATGCTCACGTATTTTCTCACGCGTAGGGTCGTAACATTTATTTTAGATGTAGCGTCGTAACATTGAATAACTTCAATCTACGATTTAGGTGTTGTAGGATAAAACTTCCCTCACACAAGTCCTTAAAGAAGAGTGCGTGTAGAACATGTCCTTAAAAGAGAGAATGAAAATATCTCCTCAATTCGCAGAAAAATAAATGAGTACAACATAACAAAAAACCGATGCTGCATTCGCGCAACGACGTGATTTTGTCATAAAATGTATTTTCGCGTGCGATCGTCAACTTTTTGTGTTTTTCCGAAGATGCATTCTTCATTTTGTTCGCAAGGTTTGATAATGAGACGTGACATTACTTCTGATAAAAAACGAAGTTCCAATTTCATGAAAGGCGTGCAAAATAACGTCGTAACGCGTGGAATTGCCCATATATATATATATATATATATATAAATATAAACCAAGAAAGCACTCAAGGAAAAACTCTTTTGAATTATTCTATTATTTGATCTTATATATATACAAACGTATGTTTGGGATCTTCATTCTGTGGGTTTGGCAATCAAAGAACATTATCGCCAAACCCACAGAATGAAGATCCCAAACATACGTTCATTTACAACTTCAATCATACGTTATCACACCGCCTTTGAGTTAAAGCTCGCCGAGGCTTTACTTATCAAACTCCGTAAGCCAATAATTAACCAACGAGATAAGACTCTATCTTTACAGTTACAGATTCTTTGAAAAAATGAACTATTGTGAACATTGAAAATCCTGTCAAATGTCTATCTTAGCTTTGATAAATAGTGCACACGCTATCTCATTTTACCATTTTGCATTACTACTGTGAAACTATTGCTTGAAAATGTTGTAAGAATACAACGAAACGTCGCAAAAATGAAGTTTTTGATTATAAAATGGTTCTCAACAATAGCACTGAAGACGATCGCAGCGTCCAGTTATCATTTCGAAAGACTGAAAAATGTCTTAAGCAGTGTGTTAAGACACAAAACAATACTATTTTCAACGAAATATATATATATATATATATATATATATATATATATATAATATATATCAAAATAGACAAATAAATGCCATTAATTTTTATCATTAATATATATATAGGGGAGAGTTGGGAGACTTGGCCACCTAGAAAGGTTCTTTTACATTTTTATAGATTTATCCTAAAATATTGATCGAATCGATCTGAAAATTTGTATACAAGTGCTCCGGGGAGTCAAGAAAAAAGGTCATTGACCTGGATTAATTTACTCAAAGCATAAGTAATCTGTATACGATTACAGCAACAGTATAAAAATGGGGAGAATTGGCCACACCCTGGGAGACTTGGCCAAATTGATAGGGAGACTTGGCCATGGTGGGGAGACATGGCCATTGAAGAAAAATATAATATTGAAGATGAATAAGGCCCCATAACCCTAATTAAGGGGGAAGACTATCTAATTGCATGCTTCAGCGCCACGATAGGTGTCATCAGGCACCATGGTGGACTATTGAATAGCCTACTTGATAGGCCTAACGTGGAGGTAATTGTTAGAATTTTGAAATTCCTATGCTTAAATGTAATTGACGCATTTTAATCAAACAATAACCCACTTCAAGCTCGAATATACTCTATTTTCTCTATAAAACCAAAACATAATATTGACTATTCAAAACTTCGGTAAGGAAAAAAATTGATGACTTAATTTATTCCACATTGCCGAACTTACAAAATTCTAAAATCGGGACAGGCCAAAATCTTCAGATAAAAAAGGCGTAAGATGTGAACGTAGACTATGAAAGGGAAAGTTGCATGTTAAACAAATTACGAAGATTAATCGTTTATTAATCAATTACTTAGGCCTGGCATATGGGAACCGTAAAAATCAAAACTCATTCGATTAATTGATATTGATACCACACAGTTCTTCCTTAAATGAAAACACATTCTGTGTTCTCTTCGTCGTGAAATAATAATCTGTGCATGAAGACCTAGACCTAATGAAATTTCTATCGACATAATGATGAATGCAGCCTAAGCATATTTTTGATTTGTTCTTGGATTTCCTATGAATGCAGGTGATACGAAATCTGATTGAGGTGCCGCTGAGAGATTCGCAGAAGACAAAGATGGGACTGAGGTGCTGCTGCAGAATCGTTGAGAGTCGCAGAGGGCATGTGTGAGGCCTGAGGTGCTGCCGCAGAATCTCGTAGAGGTTGGTCGGTAACCATTGCGGGAGCAAAATCGTCCTCTCCAAAAACTTGTCAGTTAAAAGGCCATATGCCAGCTGCTTTAAGTCCAGGCTGGATCTTAGCTGTTGCTCCCTTCAACCAAGCCAGGCGAATAAGTTCAGCGACATGGTAGATTGAGAAATTAATGCCTGTATTGCGCATCATACATGACGTCACAGCTTCATAATAAAAAGATTTCATGGACCCAAACACACTTACTCGTATATCGAGTGGCTGAGTCTAATGACTTGTGTGGGGCACCAGTGTGAGGATATGGATGTTGTTCTTTCTCGCAAATTCAAATGATGGCAGAGACAGGTGGCATTCGTGATTGTCCATTATGAGGAGTACAGGATAATCTGACGAAGGCCTACAATGATCTTTGAAATGTTTCAATGCGTCAACAAATTTCTCAGAATTCATCCAGCCATGTTTGTTGCTACTCCAACACTCCTTTCGGGAGCGTTTCGCAACATCAAGTTGTTATATTTCTTTCGCGGAAATACGAAGAATGGTGGTATGGCCTCACCAATGGCAGAGACAATGCAGCATACTGTTGCTAACTCGCCTCTCTCTCTCTCTGCTTGATATTTGTCCAATTTGTTTACTTCCCCGGTATGCTACAACTTTAGGCATCTTTTAAACCGTGGTGAAACCACTCTCATCCAGATTGTATATCTGTCTTCCCCTGAATTGAAATGACTGCAACACATGCTCAAGTTTGTCAAAGTATTCTTTAAGACTAGCTTCATTGAAAGATGCGGCTCTGGCAAGTGATGTTGCTTCCGGTCTTCGAATCGACAAGTCAGAGTGACGCAGCATAAATCCATGCAGCCAATCCAGACCAGCTTTCTTATCAGCGTCCCAATTCTTAGGATGCCTGCGGCTATTAAAAACTGCCGTTTGGAATGCTAATTCTCTGGTTTGATTGGTTGTTAAACCATAGAACATAGCTGAACAGGATTTTAAATATTCGCATATTTCAATATCCTGTTCATCAGTGAAAATTTGCGATCTCTTAAAGTTTGTAGCAATGCTTGCCTCCGGAGTATTTCTGAGTATATCGACCTTTCTTCTGCGTGGGATACATGTTGATTGGGCGACCTCAAATGCTTTTTCGCCATTTAACACCCTTTCAACTGCTTTTCTTACATATTCTTCTGTGAAGGGTGTTCTACTCGCATCCTTTCGAGAGTACCTTCGCGGCATATTGTACCTTAAATGATGAGATTTCGTAAGGTCTCAACGTCGCTACAATGTCTCATGATTTAATTTTGATATCAATAAATGACGTGACGGCCATTTAATATTCAAAAACCGTAGCTATGTCTGATCTATTATCAAAAAACTGGATAAAGATAACATGCGATCAGCATGCGATGACGAATCATATTCCATCAAGAAAAAACATTTACTTAAGTCTATAGTAATAGAATTAGGTTAAATAATCATGCAAATAAGAGGAAAATCAATGTGAGATCTCACAAAATGCAAGCAATTTGCACAGTGCCTAAAACTTTGATAGGTCTTACGCCATGATCTATTCAAATGCTCTAGCCCGTGTTATTTCAAAACATGGGGAGACTTGGCCACTCTTGGTATTACCTGGGGAGAATTGGTCAATTTATGGCCATGTCTCCCCATGTTACGTCATTTACTTAACAATCGCATGAAATCTTTTTTAGCGAATATAGAGAATTCTTGCCAATAGATTATGAAAATAGGTTCAGACAGTAATATGAGCATTTACTTGCAACTTTTGTGGTGTGATTGCTTCTCGCCGACAAAGCTCCGTGAGAATGAGGGAAAGTTTCTAAAAATGACGCTGAAATCACAATGTCAGTGTGTACGAAGCACCATTGATTGACATCATCATCCAATCAGCGCTTCTGTACTATGTCGACGCATTCTCTTGGCAACACTGAGTGTATACTTCGTAAAGTGAATAGTTTCTGAGATCTCAGACATGGCCAAGTCTCCCATATGGCCAAGTCTCCCAACCCTCCCCTATATATACATATATGGAGAAACAGTAGTAGTAGTAGTAGTAGTAGTATGTGTTTATTCATTTGAAATGGAAATCATGCATTGCAGATACACAGATGAAAAATACAGGGGGGCTTGTACAGTATACAGAAGACATGTACAGTAGCTGTAGGAAATACATTAGTTAGCATATTTCTGCTAGGTTATGCAAAATAGAGCATCTGGGAATAAATGACAATTGGCGTTGTTGGGTTCTTGAAAAGGGGATAGAGACAGCGAGGGAATGTCGGGATCTTGAAAGTTTGGGGGGCATGATTTTATGCAATAAATGTTTTGGTTCTAACATTTTTCTGAAAACTGTTAGGGCAGATCTTTCCCTTCTTAGGGATAGGGGGGTAAAGCTATCACAACTGCACTTTGGTCCGCAAATAATTTTGTGAGAACGTCGCCGAACCTTTTCCAATTTTTCAACATTAAGCTGGTTCAGTCCAACGAGGAGGGCAGCATTGTATTCCAGCGTTGAAAGGACAGTAGCAATATAAATCTGAATGAGTTGGGACACAGAAAGGCATTGTTTTAATCGCTTTATGACATAAAGACGCTGGTTGGCACGTTTGCATAAATTGTCTACGAAAGTATTCCAAGATAGATTTGAGTCATAAATGACTCCAAGAATCTTTATACTATTTACAAAATGAATATCACGAGGCACTAAAGAATTCTGACTTTTAGCGATAAACATGCATTGGGTTTTTTCACAATTTAGTACTAGTCCATGTGAGTTACACCAGTCTTTTAAATGATTGATTTCGTCTCGAATTTGGAGTTCGATATCAATTGAACGGAAGGCAGGTAGAACAATCACAATGTCGTCAGCATATTTAGAAGTCAAGGCATGTGGGTGTAGAGCTTTGAATGATCTCATATGGGTGCAGAAAAGAAAGGGAGAAAGTTTTCCTCCTTGCGGAATACCTGAAGTAACTGGGGTGGTAGAGCTCGTACAATGTCCTAGCTTCACATATTGATGAGGGTTCACGAGAAGATCACTGCACCATAAAATAAAATCCTTGGGAAGATCAGCCTCGATTAAGGAGCTGATAAGACTCCCATGATTAAGACGGTCAAATGCTTTGGACATGTCGAATGGAAGTAAAGCGACACCAGTACAATACAACTCGTCCAATGATAATGTTGTGAAGTCGTGAATGCGGATGTTTGCGTGAAGCGTTGAGTAGGACGGTCTAAAACCAAATTGGTCGGTACCGTATGCGTCAATGAGAGATGGCTTGATCGAATCAATTACATATTGTTCGAGGACTTTTGAGAATGCAGGTAAGACCGATATAGGCCGGAAGTCATTGTTTCTTTTTGGGGATTGGATTTACTCTAGCAATTTTCCAGGCATCGGGCACTGACTTGGATTCGAAGGATAGGGCGATAAGATGGGTGAGCGGAGCAGCTAAGACATCGCAGGCAGCTTTTACTAGGAATGGCGGGATGTCATCACTACCGGAGGACTGGTTTGCTTTCAATTTTTGGAGTAAGGCATAGGTTCTTTCAACAGAGATATCAGTTTTCCATTCCTTTGCTTCAGCCTTTTCTTCAACTCCTCGCAAAATATCAGGCCAGTTAGGAGGAGGGGAGAAGTTCGATGCAAAACTAGCATTGATAGTCTCTGCTGCATCATTTGAAATTGAAAGACTATTTGATTTGATATTATTCGTTGCACTGAGTACTTTCCATAATCCATTTGGTTTACCGTTTAGGCTTTCAATCCATTTCCTTTTTGCGCACTTCATTTCGCTTGTGACTTTCTCTTTATAGTGATAATACAAATCAAAATTGCCTTTCCTGTAGGCATCATAGCGGAGGTTTATCATCATTTTCAATCTAGGTGTGATCCATGATTTCTCTCGACCGGACATTCTTACAGTTTGTTGTGGGATGTTTTCCATAGCATTGTGCAAAATGCTGTAAAAAAATATTACATTTTTCTTTGAAGGGAACATCCATTCCATAGAATCTTTGCCAAGGAAAGGCATCTAATGAATGACAAAATTTGGCAACATGACTATCACGAAAATCATAGACTTTAGCAAAATAAAACTTTTCCTTAGCTTTCTGCATGACATTATTGCAAGGTCTCAACGTAACAGTACCGTGATCAGAACCTCCAATTGGGGGTCCTACTTTGATAGGGGAGTTGAGACATACAGGACATGCTTTACAATAGTAGGATGAAAGGACAGAGTCAGACAAGGATTTTATCAAGAATATTACCTTTCCGTGTAGGACAGTTGACTACTTGCTTAAGATTCAAACTTCCCTCAATACAGTTTGTAGGGAATCTATTTAGGTCTCCAACAATCATGAGTTCAAAAGATGACAATGAATCGCAAACATAGATAATAAAATCATTCACTTGCTGATAATTGGAGCTATTCAAATTCGGAGGAATGTATATGACCAGTAAAGCAATACTTATTGAATTAAACTTTATACAAAGACATTCAATAAAATCCAGATTATCAACTAAAGGTTCAACAGTATGAGGAATGTTGTTTCGTACGTAAGCACAAACGCCACCGCCTCTTCTGCCATCATGTCTGTCTTGTCTATGAAGACTGTATCCTGGAATTATTAGCTCGTCATCAGAAATATTTTCATGTAACCAGGTTTCACAGAGGGCAATAACATCGGGTACTCTAATAGAAGAAATTACACACAATTCGTCGTGCTTTGGACGTAGGGATTGTATGTTGGATAAAAGGATATAGGGGGTACACAACATGAAAAACAATTTATTGAAAATTCTTGATATCATCTTTCCTTGTAATTTTGTTTTTGTAGATGACGACGTCTTCCCCATTTCCTCTTCTGGTTTTCAATTCGTCACGAAGAGCCTTTTGTTCCTCCCTTTGTTTAAATGTCAGGTCATTATTTACAAATATGTGACGATATGAGTTCGAACTTCCTGAGGGACTTAGAATTTTTCAAAATCGACATTTTCATTTCAGAGTCAGACAAAGGTCAGACAAAGTCACCCGCACAAGTCTTGATCTTTTGGAACTAGGCTTCCCGATTCTTGCTACAGAGAGCACAACTGCAGAATGGTTGCCGAGCTCGCGAAAAATGTCTTTAACTTTCGTTTCATCGCTTTGTTTCCTCTCGTCGACAGATCCACTTTGGTTCTCTGCTAATCCAGATATAACCACATTCGATCGTCGATTCATCCGTTGCTCTAACTCATTTACAATGTCATCAGAGTCAAAGCTGATAGACTTGGTGGATTTAGATTTCTCCTTCAACTCATTGATTTGGATTTGGAGAGAATCGCACGTGGAGCGTACATTCTTGAGACTCTCCATGGTTTGGGATAACATTTCTTCAATTGATTTGAAATGACTATTCAGTTTGTTGTCCATAATCTCAACGATGACATCCTTAGTAGCATATGGAGTGGCCGTTTGTCCCGCTTCTGGGGCATTGCAATTATTGATAGCCTCTCCCAGGACTGAAATCAATTGGTCTTTCGACAGCTTGAACATTTGGGCATTTGACATGCTTTTGACTAGTCCAAAATCAGGATGCGCCTTTTCTTTCTCACTCATGTTGTATAAAAGAAAAGTGACAAACTAGGACTTGCTGATGCGAATGACTAGGGGCTCGAACCAGAGTTGTTTAAAAAGTAACCAGCGATTGGATCCACACGACTATCATCACACAGCTCAAGCGAGAAGGAAGTGATGCATAAATCGCGAGTCTTTGGGAAAAACGCGCGTAGAAGGGGCGTATGTCCGTGATGATCGATCAGCTGATGGCAGTAGCAATACGGTTGAGGGGCTCACCACACTGGGCTAATCCACTACACTTGGCCTTGGCGTAGAAAAAGGATGACGCGAGTCGCGCGGAAATCGAAGGGGATCAATAGTGTGAATGAAACGAGACGGAGAGGAGATATCAATGAGATTTACAGACTGCCGGATGCCCAGGTGTAAACGATGCTGGGGTTTGCGTAGCACAGCAAGAAACAGCAAAGTTGAGGAGATAAATGCACGGCGTGTTAAGAGCCAATGGGAGTGAAGGAAAAACGTAGTTGAGGAAGGAAATTTGAGCATGGACTGCTCATTTCACAATGTGATGTTGACGATGAGCTTTGCACAGATGAAGGGATCAATTATGGGCACCACTCGTATCGAATTTCTTGAAGAACGGATGGCTAGAAACTCAGAAAACGAGAGAATCATAGGAGAGAAACGGGGGACATTCGCAGACACGTCTGCTCTCCATGACGGCCACATGTGTTGAGAAGGAAGAGAAAAAGTATTGATATATGGGAGAAAAAAAGGAGGTTTTTTACTTCAGATATAAATCATTTACCTATTGACAGTTAAGCAAAAGTATCTAGACAGCCTCTCAAACATCAATCTTACGCTGAAGTTGTTAAGTACTCGTACAATACTAGACCTAATTACAGATCTACGTATTATCAGGAACCCAGAAACACTACAAAATGGGTCCCGCTTCACGCACATATGACGTTAGATCTGATTACAGAAACAATGACTTCAGATCTGGTTACCACATGCACAATGCTAGGAAACCTTTCCGATGATAATGGAATCGAAAAAATGTGGACAATGCAACTTTCACCAATAGTGCATGAGAACGACGATAATTCTTTTTAAAGGTAAAGCGTGATTCCATTAAAAACTTATCTTCTAAAATCTTTGATGAGAACAGGAAGATTCTATAATCTAAAGGCAGAAAATTCACTCCCTATCCAATGACCAATGCTTGTACGATGGAAGAAGAAGCAATGAAATTTTGCAGAGATTTGAGACTTAGAGATTATTTTTGCGATGACGCAGATTTACAAACTTGTCCTGATCCTAAGCGCAACGAATCTAATTTTTTGCCTCCAAAGGACGATAACCATCAACTTGATAACTTGATAGAATTAATAAATGATAGTACTTCTAAGCTTAGAACACCGTTTCATAAACCGAAATATTTAACACCGAGAAATTAACCGTTTCATAACATTAGCAAAGCAGAAATGGAAAGCCGGAAAGAGTTAAGAAATGACAGATCATTGTATATTACTGTTGCTGATAAAGGCGGAGCCGCTGTCATTTTAGACTATTCATTTTATAAATCTGTAGAATTTTGAGCGAACAGTTGAATGCTACGAATACGTGCTCGTTAATTGAAAGTCATGAGGTCGACAATCTCTAATATAAGGAAATTAATCAAAGATAATTCAAATTATTGCAATTTTACGAAAAATCAAATAGATTATATAACTAACTTCAATTACCAAATGGTCTTCCCAAGTAGCATAAGATTCAGGATTATTTTGATATTTCGCTCGTGGATGAATATGTTTAACGGTTAGTGCTCCTCCGAATATCGTCCTGTAATCTCGAGTTCCTATTCTCCAACAAGTCACAAGCTCGTTTCTGGACGAAATTCTCATGCAGTTAATACCTCACATTCCAAGTTATTGTAGAGATACGTTTTATTTCTTGAACAAAATGAGAACCTTTACAAATGACAATGCAAATTTTGAAAATGCGATTCCGACCACTTTCAATGTCGAATCACTCACTGTACACGTGGATTCCTACTTCTCTAGGCATGGAGGTCATAAACTTTTTGATTCTAGAGGAAAAAGCTCACCTTTCCGATAGATTTGCGGTGAATTTTATTCTCTCAGCTACTTGTTTTGTACTGAAGAATATCTATTTTACATTCGAAGATGATACCTACAAATCTCAGGTGCCGCGATTGGTACTAAGATGGCACCCACATACGCCATCCTCATAATGGGGTATTTGAAGGTAAATTGTATAAGGTAACTGAAAACATAGATGCAATTGAATATGAGGTTAAATAAAAAACAGATGGATTAGATTCATTGATGATTGCTGGATAATTTGCGATCGACGTTTTGTTGATATTGAATAATTTTATTGCATATCATGCCAGCTTCACCATGATAAAGATTTTTCAATGGAGTACAGCCGGAGTGCCATGCATTTTCTGGATGTTCTAACTTATAAAGAAAGTAATTGGCTGGAAACTGATATTTACCATAATGCTACAGACACTCGTAATAATGTTCCGTTTGATTCTGGACATCCGAAGCTTGTAATTCGCAATATTCCGTATGCCGAATATTGTCCTAACGTGTCCTCGGACTCTATGCATTTATGTCCTCCAAAAGTGGATACTATTCCTATATTAATTTCAACATAGCCATTTCATTTCCCATGAGTAGGCTCTCGAGAAGAGGCGGAACCGGTTGGGATGCTCATGACTTTTTTCTGAGTTTTTATTCATTCATTTCAATGCCATTTTGATACTTTTCTTCTTTTTTTAAAAAATATACATATGCATCTTTTGCATTGTCTTTTTCCTATGTCTATTGTATTTTTCCAATTTTCTACACACATGTCTTTCATTTTAAGTTTCATGCAGTATTTTTGGCATAAAAGTTCATTTGAATTCAAAAACACCTCATTTTAGAATGCACACACGAAAACACAGTTTTTTTGGATTGCTGTGCATCAAGGAAATGCAGAATATATTCAGGTGGACTTTGGCTCGCCTTGCAGCCTTGAATCAAAGAAATCAGCATATAGTAAACTCATCAACCCATAATCTGAATAAAGTAGAGACTCAGGCGCTAAGTCGTGGCCCTAAATTCAGTATTCCGCCTAAACCCCATCAACCAAGTGTGGATGCTGAATTTGAAAGTTATTTTCACCAGCTCCAGTCTACCGTTGCTATCACAGAGCATCTCCCCCAAACTAAAAGCTGAGTTGGTATCCACCGCTAAAGATTTCTCTAAAAAGCAGTTTATTAAAAGTCCCATAGACAAAAATCAAAGGAACGTTCTGATAGCCCGTAAAATAGAATGGGGACTTTGTCATGTCCGGTCCTGAGAAAGACTTTGAGTAAAAAAATAATTATTCAAAATAATAGAAATATGCATAACTCCAATGATGATGGGAAGCTTTAAGCTCATAGTGGGATAGTGTATTTTGTCGTTAAATGTATTGTTTATCAATTAAGTTTTCAAAAACGGTATACCGGTCCCGGACAAGAAATCTATACCGGATCCAACACTGAAGTGATAATTTGTGCAATTTTCTGAACTCGATGAATTACTTCTCCAACCATGCTAAAAAATCATTTCAATGAGATCTTGAGAAAATTTGTAAGTCAAGAGATGAATGATGCGGAGAGATTAAGAGATGATTCAATGGTTCAGTAATCGAAGTAAATGCAGTTAAAAATTCGACAACTGGGACTTTGCGTCTACTATTCATGATGAAACATCCGTCAACCCAACACTAGGCTTCAATGTTATGAAATAGTATTTCCAAGATATCTAAGGAATAACTCTCAATGCACATAATTATTTTTTCTCAATGGTGACTTGACTGCCTCAGCGGACAAATTTTTCGAATTCAAAATGTCGACTAGTTGATCAATTGTTCCAATAAAATGGCAAGCTACTTCGCTGCTGTTGAATTGTAATAACTTCATGTCTTCTCCTAAAAATTAGTCGAATTCGCCACTGATGATCTCATAGTTTGTGCCATAATGTTCACTGCCATTGTAGCATTGCGATAATATAAGCCTATTACATACTGAAGGTTAATTTGCTTGAATAAGCGAATTTTTTATTTGCAACTTTTGTAGTTTCGAAATATAAAAACCAGCACATTTTTTCCAGTTGATTCACCGGTTATGTAGGAAAGATCTCGAATTCATCCAATGAATTTACCATCCACTTTGGCATTTTTAATTTATCACAAATCCGATAAGTTATGTCACAATTTCTATGAATGAGGTAGCCACGTTCGCATTGTGCAAAAAGAGCACCTGAGAGGAAATGCGTCTCTCAAATCTACAGACGAACCGTCGGTCACAACGCTGAGAACGTTGATGCCGATGTTGGAAGTTTTAAACATGCACATTAATTTGCATGTTTAGGAATTGCATAAAAGAAAAAGACTTTCCAATGCCTATAATCAAAGTGCCTATAATCATCAGCACCAATTCAAATGCTATTTTGTGCCATTTCTCCCGTACCACCATAGTCAATAAATCCGCAACACTTTTGACAACTATCCAATTCGGCTTCTCCCTTAAGAAGCATTTCTTCAATAACTTGTGAGCAATTGCTTGTTAGGGGCTGCTGTAAGACCCGGTTACTGAGATACTTATAAGCCTACTAGATGACCAGGATTGCAATCCTGCGACCTGGCCCATTCGCGTGGTGTATAAGGATGAAGCAAACACTGAACATTTCTGACATCTTCATGTGCTTCCGGAGAAAGTGATGTAAAGTAACTGAAAAATTAACAATATTTTGGCTCACTGGATTGGGAAGACATATTCTGTTACTGTATAGGCATGGCCATTGAGATGGGGCCCAATGGGAGGGCTCATGAGACTGTGGTCCCATGGGTCTGGGACGAGAACTTGGACCCATGGCACGGTTGATCCCCAATGGACCGACAAATTTGCGATATCAATCGGAATATCAATGCATGAAATAGACGATTTGAATGTATTTTGACATTCTGAATAATTTAAATCATCGGTTTAGTAAGCCTGTCAATCAAAATTGACAATCAGGCTTATCTGAGAAAGCTTGATCAAAATCAAAAAAATCAAGCTTAATTGAGAAATTCATCCAAAATACTGAAGTCTATCTATGCTGACAACCTCTACCGATTGACACAAAGTTTTATAAGTTAATGAAGATAATAATCTAGCTACAGACCAAATTTGAATTGAATTAAACGTGATGATAGTGGGAACCTAGCGCGGGCGAATTTGCTGAGCTTGCAATTATGACGAACGGTAATATCATTAGATATTGATGGTTAGGATGCAAATTTCCCTGACCATGCATCTAGCTGTCAATGCCCTGACACACATGCAAGAAGTTCTGTCATGGGATTTAAAGATCAGCTTGTTGCATGTGCAGAATAAATCATGAAAAACGATATCTTCGTGACATGACATAAATGTAATTTTCAAACTTTTTTGGCGGAATAAATCATTTACAACATGACCTTTGCAGGTGCAACTGTAGGGAGTCAAGCGGTTAACCGGTTAACCGGTTAACCGGTTAATTAAATTTAACCGGTTAAAAAATAATTAATCGGTTAACCGACGCTTTCCCAACTTTACTGCTACATTGCAACTACATTGCTTTGGTTTTCATTTTCCAATTTCGATAATATCTCATTGCTGATGTAAGCTATTGCCAAATAATAATTTCCTGGAAAGGGAGTGAGACTCGAAACAGCAGAAGCCATCGTTTTTCTGCATCACAATAACTCTACCTGATTTCTTCGTTTTCCCAGACAATTGGTTTTGATAAAATACTCTTATACGTATATTTTGTTGTTACAATAGTTGATATCTGATCATCCAAGATCCATTCCATTATGATAACAAGGAAGTTTTAATTCCAGATAAGATTGATGTTTTGATTAGCAATAGAGAATAATGATATAGCCTACCGGGTATATTGTTACTTGTGATGAGTTACCTAACCACATCAATTGTGATAAGTCTTGGCTCATTATAAGTAATTTAAAAGTAGAGGAATATCAAGTGATCTTGTATTAGGAAAAAGTAATTCTAATTGATATCAGTCTTCTACACATGACCATCTACAAGGAATTCAACATATTAATATTGATGTATCAATAATAACATAAATATATTAGTAACCTAAAGATAGCTTTGTGTAGCCGTTGTTTTTATATTATCTGGCCACATCCTATATAAGTTGTGAATTACCATACTGGTACCTCACATTGAATGTTTTGTACAGATTTTATGGTAAAATATACATTATTATTATCATTAGTGGAATTAGATTTTATAATTTATTATTTTGAATAATTAACATGGAATTAGGCACATTCCGTGAAATTGATTTTAGGTTCAAGTTAGCCAGACGGAATAAACTCAAATATTCACGAGGGTATACTAAAACATAACAGTATTCTTGAAAATTAAATATTAAGGAAGTAGACCTACAAGCAATCAGTAGAAAATGTTTATGTCCATAAAGTAAGCGAGCTTACTCAACTGGTATAACAGGTAAACATGCATATACTCATACACTATACTCAGTGCGACTATATAAGCCTTGTATAGTCACATGGAATTGAAAAACATCTATTACTAGTATTACATCGGTTAACCGGTTAATTTATAATTAACCGCTTGACTCCCTAGGTGCAAGTCATAGACGGTTTGAAAAGAGTGCTAGCGTTTGCGTATTTACGAATAATTAAAGCATACACTTACTTTATTCAGCAAAAGCTGAACAATCAATATGCAACATGTGCGTTAATCTTTATTTACACAATCAAATCTAGGCATTATCAAACTTGTACATGTATTAGTAGCGAAATATGCGGCCTTTTTGTGCAATAGGCTTGCTTGTTACTGTACTTGCATATCGATGAGTGCTTACCTTAAGTTCCCCGATTATTCATTGTATGTACCGGTACAAGTGGACCTGCCTACACTGTAAACTGTGCAATACCAAAGCTACTTACGAAACCGATGTACAAAACGAGAATAACAAAATGTACGAGAGCACTTTTGTTAGTGCTCATACATTACGAATGTGACTGGCTTTTTTATTGGATTCTCTTTATCATCGAATAGGAGAGCCAATCGCTTTCGTAGTGTATGAGCACGAACAATAGTGCTTTCGTACCTTTTGCTATTCTCGTTTTGTACATTGGTTTCGTAGTCAAAATCAGCCAGTTTCCGTACTCCACAGTTTCCAGTGTATACAAGAAGTATCTTCAGATATAACTTAGGATATGAACATGTATGCAAACTGACACACTAAAGTGCTGGAAATTAAAGTCCGTGAGCCCGTGGAATCACCATGGATCAATAATTGGAAAACTCTTTCCTTTGTAAAGAGAGGATGTCCTACCATATTTTTTGCTCAAAGGATTGGGAAGACAACTAATGAATTCGGATGATGTTCGCAGAGTCGATAAGTCAATTACTCCCAATACATTGTCAAATACTTGGTTCGACAAAGAGATTTCGTTTCGTTAACTCTCGATAAAGATACTCACTCTAACCTACATTTACCTGACGGAAGTTTACAATTGGAGACAATTAAGATAGAAGTACAGTTATCAGAGTGATCAAATGGCTACTGCATTATTACATTGATTGGAAGTGAATCAAGTGGCCACCATTACCCCCCCCTCATGTTGGTTTTGTTAATCACTCTAGGACATAGATGTAAAAATATGAAATTTCATCAAAATCGGTTTATAGTGTATTCATAAATAACCGAAGTTTTTTCTTCTTCTTCTTTCATTCTTCTTGGTTTATAGTGTTTTATTTGTCTTTCAAGAAAAAGATTTTCAAAAGTGACTGACATTCTCTTGCTGGCATAATATACTATAGCTGCGACAGCATCTCACTACGGAATTAAAAAAGCGCAAAATTTCGAAATTTTGAAAATTTGAGATGAATGAATTCTTTTTGAAATCACATTACAAGTAAATGAAGCTGGCTTTTCCGTCTCGTAAACTGTAGATCTATTTTACTAGTAGGGAGGCGTTGCATAACTGAGAGTTCATTTCTCGAACCTGTTGCATGAGAAGGTTTATTACTATGTATTTTCAACCAACTCTTTGCCAAAGTTAGATTCCTATATTCAAGCAGCTTAAATTTGGCTTTGACAGCAACACAGGCTTTAAAAGGGATGCTATCCAAAGACAGATCTTGAGGGCGTTATACTATTTAGGGGCCTCTGCATCCGGTTTGCCGGGGGAGGATGACATCATGCAACCACCCTCCACAACCACCCTCCGACCTGCGTGGCCAGCCGCGCTGTCATCCTACCACGCGACACAACAACAACAAGGAACGTAAAATACAAGATTAGTGTCTTACGATTTTATGTCAGATGGCGCCGCTATAGGTGAATTCCTGTGGAAATTCTGTAATGGGACTTGTAATGGAACTTGCTCTGGCAGTATTCCGTTTTCTATTATTGATCAGGATACAGGCAATTTCCCCCCAAACACTTCTGCACCTCAAAGTCAAATGTCAGATGATGTCTCGCTCCTTGCTCATCAGATACTGCGTATATCTTATCTTTCTTGAACACAAATGCGCATTTGGGATATCAAACGTTGCCCTTCGAAAATATACTTCTCAATCTTCGACGTTTAAGAGCTATCGATCAGATCTTGCCGTTGATGGAAATAAGAATGGATATCTATATGCTTTATCATGCACACACACATCGTCTAACAAAAATTATTGGAACGTTGACCTGGGTGAGGAGTACGCTATTGATAAAGTTGTCATTTACAATCGAATAGCACCATGTTGTTCAAATAGGTTGCAAGGAGCAAGAGTTTATTTGAGTCGAGAGGAGCCTTTCAAATGGTCAAACGGATTAAAGAAGCAATTCCTGTGTGGAGGACTACTAAAATCTACCCAAGGAGTAGGACAGATACCCGTGAGCTGCAACTACACCATCGCGAGATTTGTTTCAATCGTAAAGGAAGCTAACGGTGCATTGACTTTGTGTGAAGTGGAAGTTATGGGAGGTAAGCTCCTCCATTTTCATCGACAATTTTTACATCAGGCTGATTTTCAGAACTATGTGATTGGTAATATTAATCTTGATATAGAAAACTATATAATAATTAAATAATGCGACTGATATGATAAAATATGTCATCAATACATGAAAGGAACAAATTCATCGAGAATGCATCGAGAATGCATTATTTTTAATGCTTTATTTTCGACAGAAAGCTCAATAAATATTGCAACCAATTGCATTCCAACACTGCATCCAGGCGCATTACAATACTGCATCGATCGCTGTCTTTTTTGGAAATGGTATCGTTATCCCTACCATTGCCGTATGAATCGCAGAGAAAGGTTTGCAAATTTTATAGATAATCAATGATAATCAATCTTCTAGATTATCCATTTGATTTGCTTTCTTTTACTTGCACATTTTCCCGGTTTTTTAGGAGGTTGACATAAGCTTTTCTTGTATATAAAAATATATATCATGAAGATTGCAGAGTGCATTAAATAGAAAGGCGTCTTCAGACTTGAGCGATTTAAGTACATAAATTTCTCGGTATAAATGCATATATACATTTCAAAGCACCATAAATCCAAAATATTAAGACGTAGTATTTATCAATACAATGTTCAGATCCCGAAAGGAAAAAAGTTCAAGAGATGAGAACAAGATCTCGTATATCTCATATACAGCAAAGCGTTCGAAAGAGTTCCACGTGCACGTTTGATCTCTACACTGTAAACCAGCACCTCCTAAAATCGAGGAAACATGCATCCTAAAGCGCCACACACTAGAATTTAAGGAGGTTGCGTGAAATAGAATGTTGACATACTAAAGAGAACAATAACACTAGTGCGCTAGCCTCCTAAAACGCTTTGCTTTAGGATTTTTTTATTAGTTACGAATAGTGTCTTGCTTTAGTGTGTGATTTAGGAGGTGCTGGTTTAGAGTGTAAATTGGAGCATTATAGTTTGAAAATCGACTGGTCAATTGACTATAATTAATGCTTTAGATCGCCAGTAAAGTGTACTTTTTGATGGTTTCAAATTCTCCTCACGTATTATGCACATTGGTTTTATCCAGAGCTCAGCAATGGGTGTTACACAATTCGCATTGTACTTGAATGATTTCGAGGAGACCATAATGTCTTCAAAAGTTTTATATCCCTATCTATGTCCCTTTCCTTTTCAAATAAATTTTCAGTTCTCATTAGAATCATGATCAATGTTGATAGAATAATCAGGAATATCAAAGTTAGGAAATTATCATACAATACCAAATTCAAATTTCTTGCTACCTTGGCAGACATAAGCAATGCATATGTTTCACAGGCTCTATTTTTCGCTACTGTTTTAGTAGCTAATTAGTTTGATCTTTACCTCGTAAGAGAAAAACTGAACATGTTCAGATAAAATATGGCCGTTGTCAAATTCTCAGACTAATCATCGGAAAGCACACTTCCGTCAATGATTTTGTTCATCAAATACATAATCCGTGATGCCGTTGTTTCTCTTTTATCGAAGTATCCAATGCATCCGCGAATCTTTTAGCACGTAATTGAAAGAATCGCACATCAACTCGCTGCATTCTTATAGAGTTCTGGAGTCCCAGCAGCATTCGCAGCAATCGAGTTCAGAATACCTCCTGGGGCCTATTTCATGACGCTTACAGTCATAGTAAATTGTGAATTGTAGCTTAAAATTGTAAATATTCTGTTTCATGATGACCTCTGGCATTGTAAATTTGGCTTGTCATCGTAAAATTACAATTTACAATGATTGTAAGCGTCATGAAATAGGCCCCTGGTTGATAACTTCCACCATGCTTTCTACTTTCTACAATGGACTGTGATAAATATTCGCTTATGTCACCATCACTGAAGCATTCAAGGTGAGACAAAGGTGGTGTTAATTATTTTGTTTTGATTTTCTCTTCATGCACGCATCTAAACGGCTTTAAGCACTTAGGTTTCTTCTCTTCATTCACAATGATTCTGCACTGATAATCACGAGTGCTACATCCTTTGTGACAAATCGTCCTTCTTCGGTCGCTCCGTGATTGAAATGTACTTCTTGCTTGGTGATCTTGAACATGCGCATCGGTTTGAGACATTTTCTTGTATGAAAACTTTTAACAAAATCAAAGAATAGTATCAATTAAGGGACTGATTGAATGCAGTCAAAAGCGTCTACATCCATTGCAATCTAGAAGTCTGCTCACTATGGAAATGTACAATGCATGTGGGCAGTTTGAAGACCTTGGAACTCTATATCATGGCCAGTTTTAGAACTCTAGGTTACCCGGGAGTTATCTAAATAACTCCCGATAATGCATGATTTTTCAAGGTTTTCTATGTCCCCAAGTTAATAAGTTCCACGAAGCAGGTAATTATTTTCCTGGTTGGAAATTACTAATCTGGTGCAGACTTCTATGAAAAAGTCATGCATTATAACAGATAATGCTTAGATTTCTTCGGTCATTATTTGTCATAATAACCTCGATCCTTCGGCTCTCGGTAACTATAGCAATAATGACCTCAAATCTGTGCATTATCTATTACGTAGACACAGTTCCAGTAACGGTTTTTTGCGTGTGATAATTAGGGATATAAATCTAATAAAGTACGATTAAAAATATCGGATAGTTGTGATATTACAAGCATATGATGTCATGCATAGAGGTTGACAGAGGGTTCTAAGATGATTTAATCCAATCGCTAATTAATCTGATATTAGATAACAGTAATCAAATGATGGAATCTAAAGTCTCTCAATTAGAAGATGCTATTACTTCTGTTATAGAAGATTCTATCACGTATTTTGAGAAACATTACACTCCAACAGCAAATGATTCGCAATGTGTTATGTCATTTGATGAAGCAGAAATAATCGCTCAAAAAAACAAAGGTTTGCACAGAAACACAAAATCTATCGAAAGATTAATGTAAAAACACGGTGACAGATGAATGAATCACACCAGTTTCAATAGCTACAGACATAACTGATTTAAATAAAACGGACCAAACAATGATAAAACCGTCACATGATGAACAGCTGACTGGTGAGAAAAGGTTTTCAAAATCTACAGAAAAATTGGTTAGTAGCTTCATGTCAAGTTGGAAAAGTTCCACTACCACCAACACTGACAATGCTGACGAATATGTGATAAATCCTATGGAGCAACATGTTCAGTTTATCGATTACCTGGAGGAAATGTAGGTAGAATGTTCGTAGATGCCTTAAATGAAGAAATATAGAAATTAATCGATAGAAAGAATAAATCAAATTCAAGAAGTGAATGTCTCCTCCTTATAATAATAATAATAATAATAATGCTTTATTGAAACCAAAATACATAGAGCGGTACATGGTTATGACTGCAAAGTCATGTAAACTGTGAAAATCTGACAAAGGAGTTGGTGTAATAAGATGGTTTCCGCAGAGGAGCTGTCAGTTGCCTTTGATGTCTAACTTTGCTGATATGTTGACGGACGTTGAAAAAGGAGGACAGGCGATGAGTGTCACGATGATGAGACACTTTGCGGATGAGTTTAACGCAAACACGATCTAACATTTGTCTTAGGGATGGCTTGTTGTATATGCTGCACCAACGTTTGGCCAAACGATCCAGACGTTCAAATTTGCAAAAGTGTTTCATTTTCATATCACATACAATGGGCCAACAAAATGATAAACGAGAAAAAACAAGACCCATGTATGCCTGCCACACAACATGATCTTCATTACAACTGATCTTCAGACGCTTTACAATGGACATAATACTACAGCATTTTTTGTATAAAAACGAGACATGAGAGTCCCATGTCAAATTAGCACTAAAGAAAACACCATTTTCGACGCAATAATTTTACGAAGATACCCAAGTGTTATAAAAGGTAATGAGATTCGCCGGTTTATCACTAGAAGATTGGATATGTGGAGAAACAATCAAATTAAACAGTTACTTCAAGAAGCTGAAAGGTGTAATGCATTGACACGCAAAGAATGAAAACGTGACAGAGGGAAAGCTTTTGACCAAGATCACACTGTACGCATATTCTCAGAATTAATGCTGGAAGGAAAAATAAGAAGCGCATTTAGATGGGTAACTAAAAGAAGCAATGGCGGCGTTCTTGATCCAAACAATGAAATCATGATCAAAGGTCAGACGAACGCAGTACTAGATGTGTTGCGCAAGAAACATTCGATTATTTCTGATCCCCCGTCTGAGACTTTCTTACAATGTTCTGATCTACCAGCTAAATACGATTTGGATATTACGGGGTCTCACATTAAAAAAGCAGTTAGGCGCTTATCAGATTCTTCAGGACCGGCCGGTGTTATAGTTCTCTCTCTCCCTCTGTCTCAGTTTCCTACCGGAAACTAAAACCATGGTTTAATATTCCGATAGGAAAATTAAACCCAACATTTTTAAGTGTGTTTTAGTTTCCTACTGGTTTTCCCCTGGTGTTGCGGCTTCTAGTTTCCTAATAGGAAAATAAAACCTGGTATCATTTTCCTACTAGGAAGCTAAAACCATGGTTTTATTTTCCGATCGGAAACTAAAACCTACGGAAACTGAATCTCGTAACACCGGCACTGACTCGACAAGATGGCAAGACTATCTGCTTCGTTATGGAGGACATATGGAAAAGCTTCGTGATGCCATTGCAGCGCTCGCTCGGAGATTATCAAATGAGTTAGTTCCTTGGATCGAGATTCGTGCATTAATGGCTAATCGTCCAATTACTTTAGACAAATGTCCTGGTATCCACCTAATCGGAACTGGAGAAAGTTTGAGACGCATCCTGTGTAAATCCGTTTCTTTTGTGACATCCAATGATCTTAGTATTCAATGTGGAACTGAGCAACTTTCTGCTGGTGTGGAAGGTGGCATTGAAGGCGCAATGCATGCTATAAATGACCTGTCTTATGATAATGCCTCAACGACAACAGGATGGGGAATTTTAATGGTGAATGCTTCAAATGCGTTCAACTCAGTAAGCAAAATTGCGGCACTATGGAATGTGAGCATTTTGTGGCCAAGATGCTGATATTTTCTATTCAACACTTATCGAGGATCAGCTCCATTAATAATTCGAGGAGCAAACGACATTCTATTTAGTTTCGAAGGTGTAGTCCAAGGTGATCCGTTATCAATGCTTTTTTGCGCTTGTGCTGTCCTGCCTTCGATCAATGACATCAAGACGAAAGATGTGATGCAAAATTGGTATGCTGATGACTCATCGCATATGGACATATGGAAAAATTGAAAGTATGGTTCGATCACTTACTCCAGACAGGTCCAAAATTTGGATATCATCCTGAATCCTCAAAAAATGTACTAGTAGTGACTCAAAGCGATGTAGAGTATGCAAAATGTGTGAGTAGTAATAAAACGGCGAACACTCGACCGGCGCCCCCCCCCCTCTGGAACGGCAGTGTCGTGGTCGGCCGCCGTGGTGCTTCGAGTCTGACTCCCCCCCCTCTGGAACGACAGAGTGTCGTGGTGTACCGGCCAAGTGGGTCCGAAAGGTTCGCTGACGTCCCCCCCCTCTGAAATGACAGAGTGTCGTGGTGGACTTGGGCGACCGCCAGGATTTGTCTTGAGGCTATAGTGTGTGATGTTTTTCGTGCAATCTGCTGAATGTTGGGTTGTAAAATGGGCTGTTTCGAGTGGAAGGAGTGCTCGGATGTGAAAACGTAGGCCAGATTCGGATTCAGCATGAAATTCTGCATCGGTATGGTGAATTTGAACGCAGTCGGAGAGAAAAATTTTCGCTGACTTCCCCCCCCCTCGGCACCGACCTTCCAACTTTGCTTCCAGTAAACGAATTTTGTCGTGCCATAGCTCGTTTGAAAGCTAAGAGTGAGACAAATTCACTGAAAGAATCGGCTTGTTCATATCTGTTTTCGTTTAGATGTGAGACGCCATTTAAGATTTTGGGAGATTGGCGAAAAACGACAGAGTTAGAATTTTGGACGTTTTGGGCTGTAGAGCCAAAACGAAGCATCGGATGGGAAAACGGATTTCAGATTTGGAATCAGCATGAAATTCTCTATCAACATGGTGAGTTTCAAGTCAATCGGAGAGAAAAGGTTTCGCTGACCTCCCCCCTCCCCTTCGGGAGAGCTAGCTTCGATCTTGGCTTCCAGTGGACGGATTTAGTCGTGCTATAGCTCGTTTGAAAGCTAAGAGTGAGACAAATTCACTGAAAGAATCGGCTTGTTCATATCTGTCTTCGTTTAGATGTGAGACGCTATTTAAGATTTTGGGACATTGGCGAAAAACGACAGAGTTAGAATTTGGGACGTTTTGGGCTGTAGCTTCAAAACGAAGCATCGGATTGGAAAACGGATTCCAGATTTGGAATCAGCGTGAAATTCTCTATCTGTATGGTGAGTTTCAAGTCAATCGGAGAGAAAAAATTTTCAACATTTTTCGAAAAAACGACAGAGTTAGAATTTGGGACGTTTTGGTCTGTAGCGCCAAAACGAAGCATCGGATGGGAAAACGGATTTCAGATTTGGAATCAGCATGAAATTCTCTATCAACATGGTGAGTTTCAAGTCAATCGGAGAGAAAAATTTTCGCTGACGTCCCCCCCTGGAGAGCTAGCTTCGATCTTGGCTTCCAGTGGACGGATTTAGTCGTGCCATAGCTCGTTTGAAAGCTAAGAGTGAGACAAATTCACTGAAAGAATCGGCTTGTTCATATCTGTTTTTGTTTAGATGTGAGACGCCATTTAAGATTTTGGGAGATTGGCGAAAAACGACAGAGTTAGAATTTTGGACGTTTTGGGCTGTAGCTTCAAAACCAAGCATCGGATTGGAAAACGGACTTCAGATTTGGAATGAGCGTCAAATTTTCTATCTGTATGGTGAGTTTCAAGTCAATCGGAGAGAAAAAATTTTTCATCACAAAATTTTTTCGAAAAAACGAGTTAGAATTTTTGCGATGACTGCCTACTGTAGAGCCAAAACGAAGCATCGGATGGGAAAACGGAGGCCAGATTTGGATTCAGCGTGAAATTCTACATAGAAATGGTATACTTCCAGCTCAATCGGACCTCCAGAATCGATGATAGAAGCGTTTTAAGTTTTTGGATGATGGGTATTACGTCATCAGCTGATCGCCACAAACTATATATGCTGGGAACCGACAGAGACTTGTCATTCAGACAAGAGATTGCCAAAGGTAGGTCGTCTCTCTGAGCTCCGATGATAGCTTCGGACATTCCAAATTCCGGGTTTCTGTAAGAAACCGACTTAGAAAATTTCATTGCTGATATCAACTAAGGCGTCAGACTTAGAGGTTAGCCACGAGATGGCCTTCGTCTCCAGGCCATAAAAGACTCCAAAACTTTAAAGGCTTGTAACTTTGCTTCTACAAGTCCGTTTGACTTGATTCAAAAAAGGTTCGGTCGCTATTGACCTGCCCTAAGTGACAAACTACTTATAAAATTTCATAAGTAGTGTAAAAAGTTGAAAAATTTAAATTCACTAGTTTTGGAGGTTTTCTGGGGTTTTCGACCCTGCTGAAGTCAATGAAAGCATTTTTAATGATGTCTGAGCCAGTCTTCTCATAGTATAAGCGGCTTTTCACTGAAAGCGAGCAAGACACGGAGAGTTTTGCTGTAATATTCCACTGACAGGGTGTTCCTTCGGGACGGCGGACGATGCCGTAGTGATAAGTGTGGCAAGGGAGTGTGTCATAGTTTAGACCGTAACCGCTGGGACAACTCATGTCTCATGTTGGGCATTTGACACAGTTCTCAACGTAGCACTTTGAACGCCAATCGGTTGAGTCTTAGCTATCTTGTCATGGGTGGCCTCTAAACATCTCCATTGCAAAACGCTGGTGAATCAAGCTCTCTACGGCTTGCTATCAAGCTGATCAAAGCAATAACTTGGGATGTTTCCTCAAGGTTTTCAAGTATGCTGACTTCAAATCTGCTATCAGATTTCAAATTTAACTAAGTCTAAGGCAGCTTTGAGGGGTTAGATCCCAGCTACTGTTCACTACCTTTGACTCGGCGTTGCTGTTACCACTTCGGGGCAGTGACAATGATGTCTTAAGCTGTAAATAGCGGGTATCGGGGAAGATCTCTCACTTCCCTAGTGATCAGTACAAGGCCTTCGGGCTGTCGACGGGATCGAGTGCCACTCACTACACTCAAATCTATCATTCCTCACTAAGTGTAAAAAAATCATTGTTTTCCGTTTTTATAAACTAGGAATCAATCGTTTGCTATCAAACGTTTACGGACTTATAATCATTGTTTTCCCCTTTTCACTTCAGAAAATGGTTAACTACAATAATGCCAAGACGGCTTTCAAGCTCTGCGTTTGCAGAAAAATCTTTCGCAGTGATGCTTTTAAGAAGCACTCTTGTGTGAATGAGCGAATGGTAGGGGGCATTCGATACTTTTGCAGCAGCCATAATACATCTCGCCTTGTCGAGACGTTACCGGAGTGGCATGCGAAGCATAGCAGTTGCAGTCAACCAGAGCTGACTGAGGAGACGAAGCAAAGTCTCTTCAGCTCAGAGTTAAAAGCTCTGGAGACTCAGTGCGCTGTCGAGTCTATCGCGTCAGCAGAGCCTCCCTCATCTAGTGTGCCAGCAAAGGCTCTCTCACCCACCCCGATTGAGTCTTCTCCGAAGTCGAGTAAATCCTCCTCTAGCGATGAGTCGGCTACTAGTAGCAGCGACAGTGAGGAAGAGGAGGAGGAGGAGGAGGAAAAAGGCTCGGCGAAGGCTGACCTAGTCGAGAGTGTCTACCTCGATAACGAGGTAGAGGCGGTGAGGGAAGTCGACCTCGATAGCGAGGTGTAGCCGGCTAAGTCGTCGAGCAGTGGTGGGATTGCGGCTCAATGTCGCAACTTCATTATGCGCCCACCACTGGTTGATAACTATGACAAGCTGAAGAATGAGTTGGAAGTGTGGAAGAGCGACTGTTTCTTCTATAAAGCGAGTTCCGAGAACCTCTCGCGAGTCACTCAGGAGCTCAAGAAGACTCAAGCTAGTCTTTTTGAGAAAGAAGGAGAGCTCGATCGCGAGAGGTTCTCGCACCTCGCTAGTAAGGCTAGAGAAGAACAGCTCCTGATCGAGAGAGAGAGTCAGGAGAAGGAGTTGAGAAAGATGAGGGAGGAGGTGGAAGGGCTGCGAAAGCAGTTGGGGAAGGTGGTGGCGACTAATCAGGAGCTGCACCAACAAGTGATGAGTAGCAGTACTCGACGATCAAGTCGCCTCCACATTCCCCTAGATAAGAAAGGAGGTGTGCCCGCAAGACCGCTCCTCTGTGAACGTGGCAGAGACGAAATGTGTTACAGCAGGCCTAAAAAAGGTATCGAATGCCTTCATTTTACATTCGACCATAAGGAGGCAATCACAGGACTCCTGTTCGAACCACGTCCGGAGAAGATCTGTAAGTTAAAACAAGTAACTTACAGTTCAAGATGATAACTAACAACTTCTTTCTTTACAGATATCAATGAGAAGCGCCCACCTGCTTCCGTCAACGAGCCGGAGGCGAAGCGGCAAGCTTGAGTCCCATATTCCTTCAATCATCCCGAGAACGACCCATGGGCTCTCTTAAGGGCCAACCTTCTAATGCAGCTAAAGCGGTCCCAAGCCCCCCACATATCTACGGATATGGAATGCAGAGGGGAAGTAAAATGATGAATGGAATGAAGGGAGGACATTCATGTGCCACACGCAACACATCACAGACTTCTCTCTTTGCTAGTGAACAAGCTCTTGTCAGTGTCGTACAAAGGTTTTACTGCAGCACAGGTTGATGTATAGTTAGAAAAGTTTGATCATCAGCGTTGTATTCGTAAGTCTAGTCAGAAACTGTATCATGGTTTGTAAAAGCAAAGTTAGTGTAGTCAGAAACTTTATCATGTTGTACAAAAATTTTACTGCAACACAGGTTGATGTATAGTTAGAAAAGTTTGATCATCAACGTTTTATTTGTAAGTCTAGTCAGAAACTGTATCATGGTTTGCAAAGTTAGTGTAGTCAAATAATTTAACTGTGACACCCGTTTGAGAAAGTAAAGTCTGATCATCGAAGTTGTATTCGTGAGTGTCGTTAGAAAGTGTATCATGGTTTGTAAAAGTTTTACTGCAACACAGGTTGATGTATAGTTAGAAAAGTTTGATCATCAACGTTTTATTTGTAAGTCTAGTCAGAAACTGTATCATGGTTTGCAAAGTTAGTGTAGTCAAATAATTTAACTGTGACACCCGTTTGAGAAAGTAAAGTCTGATCATCGAAGTTGTATTCATGAGTGTCGTTAGAAAGTGTATCATGGTTTGTAAAAGTTTTACTGCAACACAGGTTGATGTATAGTTAGAAAAGTTTGATCATGACGTTTTATGAAACACACATGTCATGAAATGTAAGCGTTAGTGTAGTCAAATAATTTACCGCGACGCACGTTTGTGAAAATAAAGTTTGATCATTGACGTTGTATGACTGACCGAACTGATCACAGCACTAGAAAGTTTTAGAAGGTTTTACTGCACAGTGTAGATCGTCTTGTAACTTACTTTCACAGTGTTAGAAAGTTTTATTGGAGACAGTTGTCAAATGTTTCTCTATTAGAAATTCAAACTTCATGACTGTTAGATTAGCTTCATCAGGTTTAGTAAAAGCAGTTTTCTACTGCAGTAAGACTGCGAGTTTAGAATGTTATATGAAAACAGTGTTCACCACAGCGCTAGAAAGTTTTACTGCGGTGTGTAGATTGTTTCACATAAGGTCTTATAGTCAGCGTTGAATGTTTTATAAAACCAGATGTTGTCACACACGTTGAGTGTGTGAGAGCTAGTTCCATGACATTGAATCGCATGGGTTGTAAAGTTCATAATCCAAGGCTAGGCTCCTCTACGGTTGGATTTAGGGTTTTATATTACATGCGTTAACCGTTCGTGTTGAATATGTGAAGCACATGTTCACTTAAATGCAAATGTTGAAATAAGTTTGTAAGAAGTCTTTGACAGGTTGTTGTGAAACGTAGCGAACGTTGAAGAAATGTTTCTGCAGTCACACTCGTTAGCGTACCAGATTTGGAATCAGCTTGATGTTATTGTCGAATCAGGATCATCATCCAATGAGAATCAAGCATTTCTATATAAATAGCGAGCCTTCCACAGTGAGAATCATTCCATCGTTGAATCACACGAGTGACGGACGCACATTTTCTCTCTCTCTCTCTATTATATTATCCAACTAAAATGGTAAGTCGCTACTTTCCTCCCTCTCCTCCCTTGAACGTAAATTTAATACAATCTTCTTCATTTTCAGGCATCTACTCCATCTGCTGCACTAGTAGGACAAAATGGCGGTCAAACGTTACAAGGTTCGCTACGATCAGATCATCTACAACTGAGGCCAGTGGAAGAAACAACCAAGGTACATAATCCTACACCGCTACAGCGTAAATTTAAACAAGTCTTACGTTATGACGATCATGGCGTAGTACTCCAAACGGGAATGCTCCCTTCCACGGATGTCAAGATAATGCACAATCAGTATGGGGACTACATACTGATCCCCATGAGTCCGTACATTCGCCGCCAACTTGATATTATTGAGGAGTACGTGACATTAAATATGGACATTCCTACTACTCTTGCTCAAGAGTGGAAGGCGAGAGATGACAAGGATACTCCCTATAGAAAGATTTGGGATGGTAATCACATTTGCCTACCGGTATCACATTGGTGTACTTACTATAAGGAGGGAGATCATTCAATACCCATCAGATGTGATGAGCTCGGAGAAGGTACTTGGGATATCCTTTTCAAAGTGAATGGGCTATATTATGGTCGACACAAGGATAATAAAATAGCCTCTCTCTCCATGTATATGGAATCCATCCTATATATTCCAAAACCACCCAATGTGGACGACATAATTGATCAAATCCTTAACAGCAGTGGTACGAAGCGCAAGTCGGAGAAGAATGCTGCCTCAAAACGCAAATCAAAGAAGGAGAATTACTAGTTCTTTCCTAACTCTACCCTATGACAATTCGCTTATGTTCTTTGAGTGTTGTAGACGTGGTCTTATTAGATACATTTTACTTCTTCGTTGCCATCATATCATTTGTGTATTTTGTCGTGAAAAGCATCGATGTAATTCTTCATTTTGTAATATGTTATAGAACGTTCCCTTAGATGTGTAAATTTCCGTTTTAGGCTTCTATCATCATTTTTATGGAGTGTGAGGGTGAACCTGTACAGGAGCTCAGTGCTATTGCTATGAACAATTGGACATATCAGATTGTTAGTGTCTATCATCAACATGCCAACTGCGATCCCAATGTTGATCAATGGGCGAGAAAACACATTCATGGACTTAATCTGAAATATTTGCAAGACTATGGCTTTTCTTGTGAGAGTGCTCTTCTTATTGACTTTAAACGATGGTTAGCTGCTTTCAATGTTATACGCATCTTTTGTAATAATCCTGGTAAGGAGAGGAAAGTATTTCCCAATCTAATCATTGATGACATTTTGCTCCCACCTTGGGATAGTAGAGTGAATCAACACTATCATGAAGTCACGAAACGTTTTAAGGATTTGTCTGTTCCTATTTTGTCTGTTCGTTGTAGTAGCTACGTTCATAACCAATGCTTCTTTCCTCCTTACCTCAACACTGCCAAAGTCCTGTATGGTCATCATTGCTCGCTATATGACAGTTACCAGCTGTATCTATTTTATCTGTTTCAAACCATTGATTTGTAATGCATGCTTGTTATAGTTATTCAATAAATGTTATTATGCGAAGAGTTGTTGTTGTTATCATGCGACGGATGGGTTAGATGAAGGGTGATCAAATCTTTTTCAAAGGACTGTGGAACATTGATTTCCATGATGAGGATTTAAACAGTTAGATTTGATGACGAATAAGATTTACTAGTTTGCAAGTTACACTAAGCGTTCTATTATTTGTAAATGAAAGATATAGTTTCAATAGTTTACACGTTAAAAATAAAGTTTCAATAGTGTGTATGTTAAGAATAAAGTTCTATATGTTTGTATGTTAGAAATAAAACAGAGTTTCAACCGTTAACAAGTTAAAAATAAAGTTTCAATAGTTTACAAGTTAAAACTAATGTTTCAATAGTGCGTATGTTAAGAATGAAGTTTTATCTGTTTGTATGTTAGAAATAAAATGAAGCTTCACCAGTTTACAAGTTAAGAATAAAGTTTTATTAGCTTGTATGTTAGAAATAAAATAAAGTTTCAAGAGTTTACAAGTAAAAAATAAAGTTTCAACAGTGTGTATGTTAAGAATAAAGTTCCATCTGTTTATATGTTAGAAACAAAAATGAAGGTTCACCAGTTTACAAGTTAAGAATAAAGTTTTATCAGCTTGTATGTCAGGAATGAAATAAAGTTTCACCAGTTTAAAAGTTAAAAATAAAGTTTCAATAATGTGTACGTTAGAAACAAAGTTTCAACCCTTTACAAGTTAAAATTAAAGTTTCAATAGTTTACAAGTTAAAAATGAAGTTTCAATAGTGTGTATGTTAAGAATAAAGTTCTATCTGTTTATATGTTAGAAATAAGATGAAGTTTCACCAGTTTACAAGTTAAGAATAAATTTTATCTGCTTGTATGTTAGAAATGAAATAAAGTTTTACCAGTTTACAAGTTGAAAAATAAAGTTTCAACAGTGTGTACGTTAGAAATAAATGAAAGTAAGAACTTCATCGTATGAGTATTCAAAGCATGTTTTGTAAATCAAATGTGTGTAGTACTGACATGATAGAATCAAGCTTGACAAACGCGTTTTTCAAGTTCATTTGATTCTATCATGTCAGTACTACACACATTTGATTTACAGAACATGCTTTGAATACTCATACGATGAAGTTCTTACTTTCATTTATTTCTAACGTACACAATGTTGAAACTTTATTTTTCAACTTGTAAACTGTTGAAACTTTATTTTGTTTCTAACATATAAACAGCTAAAACTTTATTTTAGACGTACACACTGTTGAAACTCTATTTTTAACTTGTAAACGGCTGAAACTTTATTTCTAACGCGATTCTATCATGTCAGTACTACACACATTTGATTTACAAAACATGCTTTGAATACTCATACGATGAAGTTCTTACTTTCATTTATTTCTAACGTACACACTGTTGAAACTTTATTTTTCAGCTTGTAAACTGTTGAAACTTTGTTTTGTTTCTAACATATAAACAGATAAAACTTTATTTCTAACGTACACAATGTTGAAACTTTATTTTTAACTTGTAAACTATTGAAACTTTAATTCTAACGCACAAAGCGCTTAAACTTTATTTCCATCATACACACTATTGAAACTTTATTTTAATCTGTAAACTGTTGAAACGATATTTTTCATTTACAACTAGTAGAATGCTGAGTCTAACTTGCAAACTAGTAAATCCTACGATCGTACTTTACAAACAGATAAAACTTTATTTCTAACGTAGACACTGTTGAAACTTTATTTTTAACTTGTAAACGGTTGAAACTTTATTTCTAACGTGCACACTATTGAAACTTTATTTTTAACTTTCAATCTGGTGAAACTTCATTTTCTTTCTAACATACAAGCTGATAAAACTTTATTCTTAACTTGTAAACTGGTGAAGCTTCATTTTATTTCTAACATACAAACAGATAAAACTTTATTCTTAACATACGCACTATTGAAATATTAGTTTTAACTTGTAAACTATTGAAACTTTATTTTCAACTTGTTAACGGTTGAAACTCTGTTTTATTTCTAACATACAAGCTAATAAAACTTTATTCTTAACTTGTAAACTGGTGAAGCTTCATTTTATTTCTAACATACAAACAGATAAAACTTCATTCTTAACATACGCACTATTGAAACATTAGTTTTAACTTGTAAACTATTGAAACTTTATTTTTAACTTGTTAACGGTTGAAACTTTGTTTTATTTCTAACATACAAACAGATAAAACTTTATTCTTAACTTGTAAACTGATGAAACTTGATTTTATTTCTAACATACAAGCAGATAGAACTTTATTCTTAGCATACACACTATTGAAACTTTATTTTTGACGTGTACACACTATTGAAACTTTATTTTTAACTCGTAAACTGGTGAAACTTTATTTCATTTCTAACATACAAGCAGATAAAATTTATTCTTAACTTGTAAACTGGTGAACCTTCATTTTTATTTCTAACATATAAACAGATGGAACTTTATTCTTAACATACACACTATTGAAACTTCATTTTTAACTTGTAAACTCTTGAAACTTTAATTTTAACTTGTAAAGGGTTTAAATTTGTTTTATTTTTAACATACAAACAGCGAAAACTTTATTTCTAACGTACACACTGTTGAAACTTTATTGTTTCACTTGTAAACTCTTGAAACTTTATTTTATTTCTAACATACAAGCTGATAAAACTTTATTCTTAACTTGTAAACTGGTGAAGCTTCATTTTATTTCTAACATACAAACAGATAAAACTTCATTCTTAACATACGCACTATTGAAACATTAGTTTTAACTTGTAAACTATTGAAACTTTATTTTTAACTTGTTAACGGTTGAAACTTTGTTTTATTTCTAACATACAAACAGATAAAACTTTATTCTTAACTTGTAAACTGATGAAACTTCATTTTATTTCTAACATACAAACATATAGAACTTTATTCTTAACATACACACTATTGAAACTTTATTTTTAACGTGTAAACTATTGAAACTATATCTTTCATTTACAAATAATAGAACGCTTAGTGTAACTTGCAAACTAGTAAATCTTATTCGTCATCAAATCTAACTGTTTAAATCCTCATCATGGAAATCAATGTTCCACAGTCCTTTGAAAAAGATATGATCACCCTTCATCTAACCCATCCGTCGCATGATAACAACAACAACTCTTCGCATAATAACATTTATTGAATAACTATAACAAGCATGCATTACAAATCAGTGGTTTGAAACAGATAAAATAGATACAGCTGGTAACTGTCATATAGCGAGCAATGATGACCATACAGGACTTTGCAGTGTTGAGGTAAGGAGGAAAGAAGCATTGGTTATGAACGTAGCTACTACAACGAACAGACAAAAAAGGAACAGACAAATCCTTAAAACGTTTCGTGACTTCATGATAGTGTTGATTCACTCTACTATCCCAAGGTGGGAGCAAAATGTCATCAATGATTAGATTGGGAAATACTTTCCTCTCCTTACCAGGATTATTACAAAAGATGCGTATAACATTGAAAGCAGCTAACCATCGTTTAAAGTCAATAAGAAGAGCACTCTCACAAGAAAAGCCATAGTCTTGCAAATATTTCAGATTAAGTCCATGAATGTGTTTTCTCGCCCATTGATCAACATTGGGATCGCAGTTGGCATGTTGATGATAGACACTAACAATCTGATATGTCCAATTGTTCATAGCAATAGCACTGAGCTCCTGTACAGGTTCACCCTCACACTCCATAAAAATGATGATAGAAGCCTAAAACGGAAATTTACACATCTAAGGGAACGTTCTATAACATATTACAAAATGAAGAATTACATCGATGCTTTTCACGACAAAATACACAAATGATATGATGGCAACGAAGAAGTAAAATGTATCTAATAAGACCACGTCTACAACACTCAAAGCACATAAGCGAATTGTCATAGGGTAGAGTTAGGAAAGGACTAGTAATTCTCCTTCTTTGATTTGCGTTTTGAGGCAGCATTCTTCTCCGACTTGCGCTTCGTACCACTGCTGTTAAGGATTTGATCAATTATGTCGTCCACATTGGGTGGTTTTGGAATATATAGGATGGATTCCATATACATGGAGAGAGAGGCTATTTTATTATCCTTGTGTCGACCATAATATAGCCCATTCACTTTGAAAAGGATATCCCAAGTACCTTCTCCGAGCTCATCACATCTGATGGGTATTGAATGATCTCCCTCCTTATAGTAAGTACACCAATGTGATACCGGTAGGCAAATGTGATTACCATCCCAAATCTTTCTATAGGGAGTATCCTTGTCATCTCTCGCCTTCCACTCTTGAGCAAGAGTAGTAGGAATGTCCATATTTAATGTCACGTACTCCTCAATAATATCAAGTTGGCGGCGAATGTACGGACTCATGGGGATCAGTATGTAGTCCCCATACTTATTGTGCATTATCTTGACATCCGTGGAAGGGAGCATTCCCGTTTGGAGTACTACGCCATGATCGTCATAACGTAAGACTTGTTTAAATTTACGCTGTAGCGGTGTAGGATTATGTACCTTGGTTGTTTCTTCCACTGGCCTCAGTTGTAGATGATCTGATCGTAGCGAACCTTGTAACGTTTGACCGCCATTTTGTCCTACTAGTGCAGCAGATGGAGTAGATGCCTGAAAATGAAGAAGATTGTATTAAATTTACGTTCAAGGGAGGAGAGGGAGGAAAGTAGCGACTTACCATTTTAGTTGGATAATATAATAGAGAGAGAGAGAGAAAATGTGCGTCCGTCACTCGTGTGATTCAACGATGGAATGATTCTCACTGTGGAAGGCTCGCTATTTATATAGAAATGCTTGATTCTCATTGGATGATGATCCTGATTCGACAATAACATCAAGCTGATTCCAAATCTGGTACGCTAACGAGTGTGACTGCAGAAACATTTCTTCAACGTTCGCTACGTTTCACAACAACCTGTCAAAGACTTCTTACAAACTTATTTCAACATTTGCATTTAAGTGAACATGTGCTTCACATATTCAACACGAACGGTTAACGCATGTAATATAAAACCCTAAATCCAACCGTAGAGGAGCCTAGCCTTGGATTATGAACTTTACAACCCATGCGATTCAATGTCATGGAACTAGCTCTCACACACTCAACGTGTGTGACAACATCTGGTTTTATAAAACATTCAACGCTGACTATAAGACCTTATGTGAAACAATCTACACACCGCAGTAAAACTTTCTAGCGCTGTGGTGAACACTGTTTTCATATAACATTCTAAACTCGCAGTCTTACTGCAGTAGAAAACTGCTTTTACTAAACCTGATGAAGCTAATCTAACAGTCATGAAGTTTGAATTTCTAATAGAGAAACATTTGACAACTGTCTCCAATAAAACTTTCTAACACTGTGAAAGTAAGTTACAAGACGATCTACACTGTGCAGTAAAACCTTCTAAAACTTTCTAGTGCTGTGATCAGTTCGGTCAGTCATACAACGTCAATGATCAAACTTTATTTTCACAAACGTGCGTCCGGTAAATTATTTGACTACACTAACGCTTACATTTCATGACATGTGTGTTTCATAAAACGTCATGATCAAACTTTTCTAACTATACATCAACCTGTGTTGCAGTAAAACTTTTACAAACCATGATACACTTTCTAACGACACTCATGAATACAACTTCGATGATCAGACTTTACTTTCTCAAACGGGTTTCACAGTTAAATTATTTGACTACACTAACTTTGCAAACCATGATACAGTTTCTGACTAGACTTACAAATAAAACGTTGATGATCAAACTTTTCTAACTATACATCAACCTGTGTTGCAGTAAAACTTTTACAAACCATGATACAGTTTCTGACGACACTCACGAATACAACTTCGATGATCAGACTTTACTTTCTCAAACGGGTGTCACAGTAAAATTATTTGACTACACTGACTTTGCAAACCATGATACAGTTTCTGACTAGACTTACAAATAAAACGTTGATGATCAAACTTTTCTAACTATACATCAACCTGTGTTGCAGTAAAATTTTTACAAACCATGATACACTTTCTAACGACACTCACGAATACAACTTCGATGATCAGACTTTACTTTCTCAAACGGGTGTCACAGTTAAATTATTTGACTACAATAACTTTGCAAGCCATGATACAGTTTCTGACTAGACTTACAAATAAAACGTTGATAATCAAACTTTCTAACTATACATCAACCTGTGTTGCAATAAAACTTTTGTACAACATGATAAAGTTTCTGACTACACTAACTTTGCTTTTACAAACCATGATACAGTTTCTGACTAGACTTACGAATACAACGCTGATGATCAAACTTTTCTAACTATACATCAACCTGTGTTGCAATAAAATTTTTGTACAACATGATAAAGTTTCTGACTACACTAACTTTGCTTTTACAAACCATTATACAGTTTCTGACTAGACTTACGAATACAACGCTGATGATCAAACTTTTCTAACTATACATTAACCTGTGCTGCAGTAAAACCTTTGTACGACACTGACAAGAGCTTGTTCACTAGCAAAGAGAGAAGTCGATGATGTGTTGCGTGTGGCACATGAATGTCCTCCCTTCATTCCATTCATCATTTTTCTTCCCCTCTGCATTCCATACCGGTAGATATGACGCGGGCTTGGGACCGCTTTAGCTGCATTAGAAGGTTGGCCCTTAAGAGAGCCCATGGGTCGTTCTCGGGATGATTGAAGGAATATGGGACTCAAGCTTGCCGCTTCGCCTCCGGCTCGTTGACGGAAGCAGGTGGGCGCTTCTCATTGATATCTGTAAAGAAAGAAGTTGTTAGTTATCATCTTGAACTCTAAGTTACTTGTTTTAACTTACAGATCTTCTCCGGACGTGGTTCGAACAGGAATCCTGTGATTGCCTCCTTATGGTCGAATGTAAAATGAAGGCATTCGATACCTTTTTTAGGCCTGCTGTAACACATTTAGTCTCTGCCACGTTCACAGAGGAGCGGTCTTGCGGGCACACCTCCTTTCTTATCTAGGGGAATGTGGAGGCGACTTGATCGTCGAGTACTGCTACTCATCACTTGTTGGTGCAGCTCCTGATTAGTCGCCACCACCTTCCCCAACTGCTTTCGCAGCCCTTCCACCTCCTCCCTCATCTTTCTCAACTCCTTCTCCTGACTCTCTCTCTCGATCAGGAGCTGTTCTTCTCTAGCCTTACTAGCGAGGTGCGAGAACCTCTCGCGATCGAGCTCTCCTTCTTTCTCAAAAAGACTAGCTTGAGTCTTCTTGAGCTCCTGAGTGACTCGCGAGAGGTTCTCGGAACTCGCTTTATAGAAGAAACAGTCGCTCTTCCACACTTCCAACTCATTCTTCAGCTTGTCATAGTTATCAACCAGTGGTGGGCGCATAATGAAGTTGCGACATTGAGCCGCAATCCCACCACTGCTCGACGACTTAGCCGGCTACACCTCGCTATCGAGGTCGACTTCCCTCACCGCCTCTACCTCACTATCGAGGTAGACACTCTCGACTAGGTCAGCCTTCGCCGAGCCTTTTTCCTCCTCCTCCTCCTCTTCCTCACTGTCGCTGCTACTAGTAGCCGACTCATCGCTAGAGGAGGATTTACTCGACTTCGGAGAAGACTCAATCGGGGTGGGTGAGAGAGCCTTTGCTGGCACACTAGATGAGGGAGGCTCTGCTGACGCGATAGACTCGACAGCGCACTGAGTCTCCAGAGCTTTTAACTCTGAGCTGAAGAGACTTTGCTTCGTCTCCTCAGTCAGCTCTGGTTGACTGCAACTGCTATGCTTCGCATGCCTCTCCGGTAACGTCTCGACAAGGCGAGATGTATTATGGCTGCTGCAAAAGTATCGAATGCCCCCTACCATTCGCTTATTCACACAAGAGTGCTTCTTAAAAGCATCACTGCGAAAGATTTTTCTGCAAACGCAGAGCTTGAAAGCCGTCTTGGCATTATTGTAGTTAACCATTTTCTGAAGTGAAAAGGGGAAAACAATGATTATAAGTCCGTAAACGTTTGATAGCAAACGATTGATTCCTAGTTTATAAAAACGGAAAACAATGATTTTTTTTACACTTAGTGAGGAATGATAGATTTGAGTGTAGTGAGTGGCACTCGATCCCGTCGACAGCCCGAAGGCCTTGTGCTGATCACTAGGGAAGTGAGAGATCTTCCCCGATACCCGCTATTTACAGCTTAAGACATCATTGTCACTGCCCCGAAGTGGTAACAGCAACGCCGAGTCAAAGGTAGTGAACAGTAGCTGGGATCTAACCCCTCAAAGCTGCCTTAGACTTAGTTAAATTTGAAATCTGATAGCAGATTTGAAGTCAGCATACTTGAAAACCTTGAGGAAACATCCCAAGTTAATGCTTTGATCAGCTTGATAGCAAGCCGTAGAGAGCTTGATTCACCAGCGTTTTGCAATGGAGATGTTTAGAGGCCACCCATGACAAGATAGCTAAGACTCAACCGATTGGCGTTCAAAGTGCTACGTTGAGAACTGTGTCAAATGCCCAACATGAGACATGAGTTGTCCCAGCGGTTACGGTCTAAACTATGACACACTCCCTTGCCACACTTATCACTACGGCATCGTCCGCCGTCCCGAAGGAACACCCTGTCAGTGGAATATTACAGCAAAACTCTCCGTGTCTTGCTCGCTTTCAGTGAAAAGCCGCTTATACTATGAGACGACTGGCTCAGACATCATTAAAAATGCTTTCATTGACTTCAGCAGGGTCGAAAACCCCAGAAAACCTCCAAAACTAGTGAATTTCAATTTTTCAACTTTTTACACTACTTATGAAATTTTCAATCGCAAAATTTCATCGCAAAAATTCTAACTCGTTTTTTCGAAAAAATTTTGTGATGAAAAATTTTTTCTCTCCGATTGACTTGAAACTCACGATGTTGATTGAGAATTTCATGCTGATTCCAAATCTGGCCTTCGTTTTCCCATCCGATGCTTCGTTTTGGCGCTACAGCCCAAAACGTCAAAAATTCTAACTCTGTCGTTTTTTTGCCAATCTCCCAAAATCTTAAATGGCGTCTCACATCTAAACAAAAACAGATATGAAGAAGCCGATTCTTTCAGTGAATTTGTCTCACTCTTAGCTTTCAAACGAGCTATAGCACGACTAAATCCGTCTACTGGAAGCCAAGATCGAAGCTAGGTCTCCCGAGGGGGGGGGACGTCAGCGAAAACCTTTTCTCTCCGATTGCTTTCAAATTCACCATACCGATGCAGAATTTCACGCTGAATCCGAATCTGGCATCCGTTTTCCCATCCGATGCTTCGTTTTGGCGCTAGAGACCAAAACATCCAGACTTCTAACTCTGTCGTTTTTTCGAAAAATGTTGAAAATTTTTTCTCTCCGATTGACTTGAAACTCACCATACAGATGCAGAATTTCACGCTGATTCCAAATCTGAAGTCCGTTTTGCTCTCCGATGCTTCGTTTTGGCGCTACAGCCCAAAACGTCAAAAATTCTAACTCTGTCGTTTTTCGCCAATCTCCCAAAATCTTAAATGGCGTCTCACATCTAAACGAAGACAGATATGAAGAAGCCGTTTCTTTCACAGAATATTTCTCACTCTTAGCTTTCAAACGAGCTATAGCACGACAAAATCCGTCTACTGGAAGCCAAGATCGAAGCTAGCTCTCCAGGGGGGGGACGTCAGCGAAAACCTTTTCTCTCCGATTGCTTTCAAATTCACCATACCGATGCAGAATTTCACGCTGAATCCGAATCTGGCCTCCGTTTTATCATCCGATGCTTCGTTTTGGCGCTACTGACCAAAACATCCAGACTTCTAACTCTGTCGTTTTTTCGAAAAATGTTGAAAATTTTTTCTCTCCGATTGACTTGAAACTCACCATGTTGATTGAGAATTTCATGCTGATTCCAAATCTGGCCTTCGTTTTCCCATCCGATGCTTCGTTTTGGCGCTACAGCCCAAAACGTCCAAAATTCTAACTCTGTCGTTTTTCGCCAATCTCCCAAAGTATTAAATAGCGTCTCACATCTAAACGAAGACAGATATGAACAAGCCGATTCTTTCAGTGAATTTGTCTTACTCTTAGCTTTCAAACGAGCTATGGCACGACTAAATCCGTCTACTGGAAGCCAAGATCGAAGCTAGGTCTCCCGAGGGGGGGGACGTCAGCGAAAATTTTTTCTCTCCGATTGCTTTCAAATTCACCATACCGATGCAGAATTTCACGCTGAATCCGAATCTGGCCTCTGTTTTCCCATCCGATGCTTCGTTTTGGCGCTAGAGACCAAAACGTCCAAAATTCTAACTCTGTCATTTTTTCGAAAAATGTTGAAAATTTTTTCTCTCCGATTGACTTGAAACTCACCATAAAGATGCAGAATTTCACGCTGATTCCAAATCTGAAGTCCGTTTTGCTCTCTGATGCTTCGTTTTGGCGCTACAGCCCAAAACGTCCAAAATTCTAACTGTCGTTTTTCGCCAATCTCCCAAAATCTTAAATGGCGTCTCACATCTAAACGAAGACAGATATGATCAAGCCGTTTCCTGCACAGAATTTTTCTCACTTTTAGCTTTCAAACGAGCTATTGCACGACAAAATCCGTCTACTGGAAGCAAAGATCGAAGCTAGCTCTCCCGATGGGGAGGGAGGAGGTCAGCGAAACTTTTTCTCTCCGATTGACTTGAAACTCACCATGTTGATAGAGAATTTCATGCTGATTCCAAATCTGAAATCCGTTTTCCCATCCGATGGTTCGTTTTGAAGCTAGAGACCAAAACGTCCAAAATTCTAACTCTGTCGTTTTTCGCCAATCTCCCAAAATCTTAAATAGCGTCTCACATCTAAACGAAAACAGATATGAACAAGCCGATTCTTTCAGTGAATTTGTCTCACTCTTAGCTTTCAAACGACCTATGGCACGACAAAATCGGTCTACTGGAAGCCAAGATCGAACCTAGCTCTCCCGAGGGAGGGAGGTCAGCGAAACTTTTTCTCTCCGATTGACTTGAAACTCACCATGTTGATAGAGAATTTCATGCTGATTCCAAATCTGAAATCCGTTTTCCCATCCGATGCTTCGTTTTGGCGCTACTGACCAAAACATCCAGACTTCTAACTCTGTCGTTTTTCGCCAATCTCCCAAAATCTTAAATAGCGTCTCACATCTAAACGAAAACAGATATGAACAAGCCGATTCTTTCAGTGAATTTGTCTCACTCTTAGCTTTCAAACGACCTATGGCACGACAAAATCGGTCTACTGGAAGCCAAGATCGAACCTAGCTCTCCCGAGGGAGGGAGGTCAGCGAAACTTTTTCTCTCCGATTGACTTGAAACTCACCATGTTGATAGAGAATTTCATGCTGATTCCAAATCTGAAATCCGTTTTCCCATCCGATGCTTCGTTTTGGCGCTACTGACCAAAACATCCAGACTTCTAACTCTGTCGTTTTTCGCCAATCTCCCAAAATCTTAAATGGCGTCTCACATCTAAACGAAGACAGATATGAACAAGCCGATTCTTTCAGTGAATTTGTCTCACTCTTAGCTTTCAAACGAGCTATGGCACGACTAAATCCGTCTACTAGAAGCCAAGATCGAAGCTAGCTCTCCCGGGGAGGTAGGTCAGCGAAAATTTTTTCTCTCCGATTGCTTTCAAATTCACCATACCAATGCAGAATTTCACGCTGTATCCGAATCTGGCCTCCGTTTTCCCATCCGATGCTTCGTTTTGGCGCTACTGACCAAAACGTCCAAAATTCTAACTCTGTCATTTTTTCGAAAAATGTTGAAAATTTTTTCTCTCCGATTGACTTGAAACTCACCATACAGATGCAGAATTTCACGCTGATTCCAAATCTGAAGTCCGTTTTGCTCTCCGATGCTTCGTTTTGGCGCTACAGCCAAAAACGTCCAAAATTCTAACTCTGTCGTTTTTCGCCAATCTCCCAAAATCTTAAATAGCGTCTCACATCTAAACGAAGACAGATATGAACAAGCCGTTTCTTTCACAGAATATTTCTCACTTTTACGACAAAATCCGTCTACTGGAAGCCAAGATCGAAGCTAGCTCTCCCGATGGGGAGGGGGGAGGTCAGCGAAACTTTTTCTCTCCGATTGACTTGAAACTCACCATGTTGATAGAGAATTTCATGCTGATTCCAAATCTGAAATCCGTTTTCCCATCCGATGGTTCGTTTTGAAGCTAGAGACCAAAACGTCCAAAATTCTAACTCTGTCGTTTTTCGCCAATCTCCCAAAATCTTAAATAGCGTCTCACATCTAAACGAAAACAGATATGAACAAGCCGATTCTTTCAGTGAATTTGTCTCACTCTTAGCTTTCAAACGACCTATGGCACGACAAAATCGGTCTACTGGAAGCCAAGATCGAACCTAGCTCTCCCGAGGGAGGGAGGTCAGCGAAACTTTTTCTCTCCGATTGACTTGAAACTCACCATGTTGATAGAGAATTTCATGCTGATTCCAAATCTGAAATCCGTTTTCCCATCCGATGCTTCGTTTTGGCGCTACTGACCAAAACATCCAGACTTCTAACTCTGTCGTTTTTCGCCAATCTCCCAAAATCTTAAATAGCGTCTCACATCTAAACGAAAACAGATATGAACAAGCCGATTCTTTCAGTGAATTTGTCTCACTCTTAGCTTTCAAACGACCTATGGCACGACAAAATCGGTCTACTGGAAGCCAAGATCGAACCTAGCTCTCCCGAGGGAGGGAGGTCAGCGAAACTTTTTCTCTCCGATTGACTTGAAACTCACCATGTTGATAGAGAATTTCACGCTGATTCCAAATCTGAAGTCCGTTTTCCCATCCGATGCTTCGTTTTGGCGCTACTGACCAAAACATCCAGACTTCTAACTCTGTCGTTTTTCGCCAATCTCCCAAAATCTTAAATGGCGTCTCACATCTAAACGAAGACAGATATGAACAAGCCGATTCTTTCAGTGAATTTGTCTCACTCTTAGCTTTCAAACGAGCTATAGCACGACTAAATCCGTCTACTGGAAGCCAAGATCGAACCTAGCTCTCCAGGGGGGGAGGTCAGCGAAAATTTTTTCTCTCCGATTGCTTTCAAATTCACCATACCAATGCAGAATTTCACGCTGAATCCGAATCTGGCCTCCGTTTTCACATCCGATGCTTCGTTTTGGCGCTACTGACCAAAACGTGTCAAATTCTAACTCTGTCGTTTTTCGAAAAATGTTGAAACTTTTTTCTAGCCGATTGACTTGAAACTCACCATACAGATGCAGAATTTCACGCTGATTCCAAATCTGAAGTCCGTTTTGCTCTCCGATGCTTCGTTTTGGCGCTACAGCCAAAAACGTCCAAAATTCTAACTCTGTCGTTTTTCGCCAATCTCCCAAAATCTTAAATAGCGTCTCACATCTAAACGAAGACAGATATGAACAAGCCGTTTCTTTCACAGAATATTTCTCACTCTTAGCTTTCAAACGAGCTATGGCACGACTAAATCCGTCTACTGGAAGCCAAGATCGAAGCTAGCTCTCCCGATGGGGAGGGGGGAGGTCAGCGAAACTTTTTCTCTCCGATTGACTTGAAACTCACCATGTTGATAGAGAATTTCATGCTGATTCCAAATCTGAAATCCGTTTTCCCATCCGATGCTTCGTTTTGAAGCTAGAGACCAAAACGTCCAAAATTCTAACTCTGTCGTTTTTCGCCAATCTCCCAAAATCTTAAATGGCGTCTCACATCTAAACGAAGACAGATATGAACAAGCCGATTCTTTCAGTGAATTTGTCTCACTCTTAGCTTTCAAACGAGCTATGGCACGACAAAATCCGTCTACTGGAAGCCAAGATCGAAGCGAGCTCTCCCGAGGGGGGGACGTCTGCGAAAATTTTTTCTCTCCGATTGACTTGAAACTCACCATGTTGATAGAGAATTTCACGCTGATTCCAAATCTGAATTCCGTTTTCCCATCCGATGCTTCGTTTTGGCGCTACTGACCAAAACGTCCAAAATTCTAACTCTGTCGTTTTTCGCCAATCTCCCAAAATCTTAAATAGCGTCTCACATCTAAACGAAAACAGATATGAACAAGCCGATTCTTTCAGTGAATTTGTCTCACTCTTAGCTTTCAAACGACCTATGGCACGACAAAATCCGTCTACTGGAAGCCAAGATCGAACCTAGCTCTCCCGAGGGAGGGAGGTCAGCGAAACTTTTTCTCTCCGATTGACTTGAAACTCACCATGTTGATAGAGAATTTCATGCTGATTCCAAATCTGAAATCCGTTTTCCCATCCGATGCTTCGTTTTGGCGCTACTGACCAAAACGTCCAAAATTCTAACTCTGTCGTTTTTCGCCAATCTCCCAAAATCTTAAATGGCGTCTCACATCTAAACGAAAACAGATATGAACAAGCCGATTCTTTCAGTGAATTTGTCTCACTCTTAGCTTTCAAACGAGCTATTGCACGACAAAATCCGTCCACTGGAAGCCAAGATCGAAGCTAGCTCTCCCGAGGGAGGGAGGTCAGCGAAACTTTTTCTCTCCGATTGACTTGAAACTCACCATGTTGATAGAGAATTTCATGCTGATTCCAAATCTGAAATCCGTTTTCCCATCCGATGCTTCGTTTTGGCGCTACTGACCAAAACGTCCAAAATTCTAACTCTGTCGTTTTTCGCCAATCTCCCAAAATCTTAAATGGCGTCTCACATCTAAACGAAGACAGATATGAACAAGCCGATTCTTTCAGTGAATTTGTCTCACTCTTAGCTTTCAAACGAGCTATGGCACGACTAAATCCGTCTACTGGAAGCCAAGATCGAAGCTAGCTCTCCAGAGGGGGGGAGGTCAGTGAAAATTTTTTCTCTCCGATTGCTTTCAAATTCACCATACCGATGCAGAATTTCACGCTGAATCCGAATCTGGCCTCCGTTTTCCCATCCGATGCTTCGTTTTGGCGCTACTGACCAAAACGTCCAAAATTCTAACTCTGTCGTTTTTTCGAAAAATGTTGAAAATTTTTTCTCTCCGATTGACTTGAAACTCACCATACAGATGCAGAATTTCACGCTGATTCCAAATCTGAAATCCGTTTTGCTCTCCGATGCTTCGTTTTGAAGCTACAGCCAAAAACGTCCAAAATTCTAACTCTGTCGTTTTTCGCCAATGTCCCAAAATCTTAAATGGCGTCTCACATCTAAACGAAGACAGATATGAACAAGCCGATTCTTTCAGTGAATTTGTCTCACTCTTAGCTTTCAAACGAGCTATGGCACGACTAAATCCGTCCACTGGAAGCCAAAATCGAAGCGAGCTGTCCAGAGGGGGGGGACGTCAGCGAAAATTTTTTAAATCTCCGATTGACTTGAAACTCACCATACAGATAGAGAATTTCACGCTGATTCCAAATCTGAAATCCGCTTTCCAATCCGATGCTTCGTTTTGAAGCTACAGCCCAAAACGTCCCAAATTCTAACTCTGTCGTTTTTCGCCAATCTCCCAAAATCTTAAATGGCGTCTCACATCTAAACGAAGACAGATATGAACAAGCCGATTCTTTCAGTGAATTTGTCTCACTCTTAGCTTTCAAACGAGCTATGGCACGACAAAATCCGTCTACTGGAAGCCAAGATCGAAGCGAGCTCTCCCGAGGGGGGGACGTCAGCGAAAATTTTTTCTCTCCGATTGACTTGAAACTCACCATGTTGATAGAGAATTTGACGCTGATTCCAAATCTGAAATCCGTTTTCCCATCCGATGCTTCGTTTTGAAGCTACAGCCCAAAACGTCCAAACTTCTAACTCTGTCGTTTTTCGCCAATCTCCCAAAATCTTAAATGGCGTCTCACATCTAAACGAAGACAGATATGAACAAGCCGATTCTTTCAGTGAATTTGTCTCACTCTTAGCTTTCAAACGAGCTATGGCACGACAAAATCCGTCTACTGGAAGCCAAGATCGAAGCGAGCTCTCCCGAGGGGGGGAGGTCAGCGAAACTTTTTCTCTCCGATTGACTTGAAACTCACCATACAGATAGAGAATTTCACGCTGATTCCAAATCTGAAATCCGTTTTCCCATCCGATGCTTCGTTTTGAAGCTACAGACCAAAACGTCCAAAATTCTAACTCTGTCGTTTTTCGCCAATCTCCCAAAATCTTAAATGGCGTCTCACATCTAAACGAAGACAGATATGAACAAGCCGATTCTTTCAGTGAATTTGTCTCACTCTTAGCTTTCAAACGAGCTATGGCACGACTAAATCCGTCCACTGGAAGCCAAGATCGAAGCGAGGTCTCCCGAGGGGGGGGACGTCAGCGAAAATTTTTTCTCTCCGATTGCGTTCAAATTCACCATACCGATGCAGAATTTCACGCTGAATCCGAATCTGGCCTCTGTTTTCCCATCCGATGCTTCGTTTGGGCGCTACAGACCAAAACGTCCCAAATTCTAACTCTGTCGTTTTTTCGAAAAATGTTGAAAATTTTTTCTCTCCGATTGACTTGAAACTCACCATACAGATGCAGAATTTCACGCTGATTCCAAATCTGAAATCCGTTTTGCTCTCCGATGCTTCGTTTTGGCGCTACAGCCCAAAACGTCCAAAATTCTAACTCTGTCGTTTTTCGCCAATCTCCCAAAATCTTAAATGGCGTCTCACATCTAAACGAAGACAGATATGAACAAGCCGTTTCTTTCAGTGAATTTTTCTCACTCTTAGCTTTCAAACGAGCTATGGCACGACTAAATCCGTCTACTGGAAGCCAAGATCGAAGCTAGCTCTCCCGAGGGGGGGGAGGTCAGCGAAACTTTTTCTCTCCGATTGACTTGAAACTCACCATGTTGATAGAGAATTTGACGCTGATTCCAAATCTGAAATCCGTTTTCCCATCCGATGCTTCGTTTTGAAGCTACAGCCCAAAACGTCCAAAATTCTAACTCTGTCGTTTTTCGCCAATCTCCCAAAATCTTAAATGGCGTCTCACATCTAAACGAAGACAGATATGAACAAGCCGATTCTTTCAGTGAATTTGTCTCACTCTTAGCTTTCAAACGAGCTATGGCACGACAAAATCCGTCTACTGGAAGCCAAGATCGAAGCGAGCTCTCCCGAGGGGGGGACGTCAGCGAAACTTTTTCTCTCCGATTGACTTGAAACTCACCATGTTGATAGAGAATTTCACGCTGATTCCAAATCTGAAATCCGTTTTCCCATCCGATGCTTCGTTTTGGCGCTACAGACCAAAACGTCCAAAATTCTAACTCTGTCGTTTTTTCGCCAATCTCCCAAAATCTTAAATGGCGTCTCACATCTAAACGAAGACAGATATGAACAAGCCGATTCTTTCAGTGAATTTGTCTCACTCTTAGCTTTCAAACGAGCTATGGCACGACAAAATCCGTCTACTGGAAGCCAAGATCGAAGCTAGCTCTCCCGAGGGGGGGAGGTCAGCGAAACTTTTTCTCTCCGATTGACTTGAAACTCACCATGTTGATAGAGAATTTCATGCTGATTCCAAATCTGAAATCCGTTTTCCCATCCGATGCTTCGTTTTGGCGCTACTGACCAAAACGTCCAAAATTCTAACTCTGTCGTTTTTCGCCAATCTCCCAAAATCTTAAATGGCGTCTCACATCTAAACGAAGACAGATATGAACAAGCCGATTCTTTCAGTGAATTTGTCTCACTCTTAGCTTTCAAACGAGCTATGGCACGACTAAATCCGTCTACTGGAAGCCAAGATCGAAGCTAGCTCTCCCGAGGGGGGGAGGTCAGCGAAAATTTTTTCTCTCCGATTGCTTTCAAATTCACCATACCGATGCAGAATTTCACGCTGAATCCGAATCTGGCCTCCGTTTTCCCATCCGATGCTTCGTTTTGGCGCTACTGACCAAAACGTCCAAAATTCTAACTCTGTCGTTTTTTCGAAAAATGTTGAAAATTTTTTCTCTCCGATTGACTTGAAACTCACCATACAGATGCAGAATTTCACGCTGATTCCAAATCTGAAATCCGTTTTGCTCTCCGATGCTTCGTTTTGAAGCTACAGCCAAAAACGTCCAAAATTCTAACTCTGTCGTTTTTCGCCAATCTCCCAAAATCTTAAATGGCGTCTCACATCTAAACGAAGACAGATATGAACAAGCCGTTTCTTTCAGTGAATTTGTCTCACTCTTAGCTTTCAAACGAGCTATTGCACGACAAAATCCGTCCACTGGAAGCCAAGATCGAAGCTAGCTCTCCCGAGGGGGGGGAGGTCAGCGAAACTTTTTCTCTCCGATTGACTTGAAACTCACCATGTTGATAGAGAATTTGACGCTGATTCCAAATCTGAAATCCGTTTTCCCATCCGATGCTTCGTTTTGAAGCTACAGCCCAAAACGTCCAAAATTCTAACTCTGTCGTTTTTCGCCAATCTCCCAAAATCTTAAATGGCGTCTCACATCTAAACGAAGACAGATATGAACAAGCCGATTCTTTCAGTGAATTTGTCTCACTCTTAGCTTTCAAACGAGCTATGGCACGACAAAATCCGTCTACTGGAAGCCAAGATCGAAGCGAGCTCTCCCGAGGGGGGGACGTCTGCGAAACTTTTTCTCTCCGATTGACTTGAAACTCACCATGTTGATAGAGAATTTCACGCTGATTCCAAATCTGAATTCCGTTTTCCCATCCGATGCTTCGTTTTGGCTCTACAGCCCAAAACGTCCCAAATTCTAACTCTGTCGTTTTTCGCCAATCTCCCAAAATCTTAAATGGCGTCTCACATCTAAACGAAGACAGATATGAACAAGCCGATTCTTTCAGTGAATTTGTCTCACTCTTAGCTTTCAAACGAGCTATGGCACGACAAAATCCGTCCACTGGAAGCCAAGATCGAAGCGAGCTCTCCCGAGGGGGGGAGGTCAGCGAAACTTTTTCTCTCCGATTGACTTGAAACTCACCATGTTGATAGAGAATTTCACGCTGATTCCAAATCTGAAATCCGTTTTCCCATCCGATGCTTCGTTTTGGCGCTACTGACCAAAACGTCCAAAATTCTAACTCTGTCGTTTTTCGCCAATCTCCCAAAATCTTAAATGGCGTCTCACATCTAAACGAAGACAGATATGAACAAGCCGATTCTTTCAGTGAATTTGTCTCACTCTTAGCTTTCAAACGAGCTATGGCACGACTAAATCCGTCTACTGGAAGCAAAGTTGGACGGTCGGTGCCGAGGGGGGGGGACGTCAGCGAAAATTTTTTCTCTCCGATTGCTTTCAAATTCACCATACCGATGCAGAATTTCACGCTGAATCCGAATCTGGCCTCTGTTTTCCCATCCGATGCTTCGTTTTGGCGCTAGAGACCAAAACGTCCAAAATTCTAACTCTGTCATTTTTTCGAAAAATGTTGAAAATTTTTTCTCTCCGATTGACTTGAAACTCACCATACAGATGCAGAATTTCACGCTGATTCCAAATCTGAAATCCGTTTTGCTCTCCGATGCTTCGTTTTGAAGCTACAGCCCAAAACGTCCAAAATTCTAACTCTGTCGTTTTTTGCCAATCTCCCAAAATCTTAAATGGCGTCTCACATCTAAACGAAGACAGATATGAACAAGCCGATTCTTTCAGTGAATTTGTCTCACTCTTAGCTTTCAAACGAGCTATGGCACGACTAAATCCGTCTACTGGAAGCCAAGATCGAAGCTAGCTCTCCCGAGGGGGGGGGGAGGTCAGCGAAACTTTTTCTCTCCGATTGACTTGAAACTCACCATACAGATGCAGAATTTCACGCTGATTCCAAATCTGAAATCCGTTTTCTCATCCGATGCTTCGTTTTGGCGCTACAGCCCAAAACGTCCCAAATTCTAACTCTGTCGTTTTTCGCCAATGTCCCAAAATCTTAAATGGCGTCTCACATCTAAACGAAGACAGACATGAACAAGCCGTTTCTTTCAGTGAATTTGTCTCACTCTTAGCTTTCAAACGAGCTATGGCACGACTAAATCCGTCTACTGGAAGCCAAGATCGAAGCTAGCTCTCCCGAGGGGGGGAGGTCAGCGAAACTTTTTCTCTCCGATTGACTTGAAACTCACCATGTTGATAGAGAATTTGACGCTGATTCCAAATCTGAAATCCGTTTTCTCATCCGATGCTTCGTTTTGAAGCTACAGCCCAAAACGTCCAAAATTCTAACTCTGTCGTTTTTCGCCAATCTCCCAAAATCTTAAATGGCGTCTCACATCTAAACGAAGACAGATATGAACAAGCCGATTCTTTCAGTGAATTTGTCTCACTCTTAGCTTTCAAACGAGCTATGGCACGACTAAATCCGTCTACTGGAAGCCAAGATCGAAGCTAGCTCTCCCGAGGGGGGGAGGTCAGCGAAAATTTTTCTCTCCGATTGACTTGAAACTCACCATGTTGATAGAGAATTTCACGCTGATTCCAAATCTGAAATCCGTTTTCCCATCCGATGCTTCGTTTTGAAGCTACTGCCCAAAACGTCCAAAATTCTAACTCTGTCGTTTTTCGCCAATCTCCCAAAATCTTAAATGGCGTCTCACATCTAAACGAAGACAGATATGAACAAGCCGATTCTTTCAGTGAATTTGTCTCACTCTTAGCTTTCAAACGAGCTATGGCACGACTAAATCCGTCTACTGGAAGCCAAGATCGAAGCTAGCTCTCCCGAGGGGGGGAGGTCAGCGAAACTTTTTCTCTCCGATTGACTTGAAACTCACCATACAGATAGAGAATTTCACGCTGATTCCAAATCTGAAATCCGTTTTCCCATCCGATGCTTCGTTTTGGCGCTACTGCCCAAAACGTCCAAAATTCTAACTCTGTCGTTTTTCGCCAATCTCCCAAAATCTTAAATGGCGTCTCACATCTAAACGAAGACAGATATGAACAAGCCGATTCTTTCAGTGAATTTGTCTCACTCTTAGCTTTCAAACGAGCTATGGCACGACTAAATCCGTCTACTGGAAGCCAAGATCGAAGCTAGGTCTCCCGAGGGGGGGGACGTCAGCGAAAATTTTTTCTCTCCGATTGCTTTCAAATTCACCATACCGATGCAGAATTTCACGCTGAATCCGAATCTGGCCTCCGTTTTCCCATCCGATGGTTCGTCTTGGTGCTAGAGACCAAAACGTCCAAAATTCTAACTCTGTCGTTTTTTCGAAAAATGTTGAAAATTTTTTCTCTCCGATTGACTTGAAACTCACCATACAGATGCAGAATTTCACGCTGATTCCAAATCTGAAATCCGTTTTGCTCTCCGATGCTTCGTTTTGAAGCTACAGCCCAAAACGTCCAAAATTCTAACTCTGTCGTTTTTCGCCAATGTCCCAAAATCTTAAATGGCGTCTCACATCTAAACGAAGACAGATATGAACAAGCCGATTCTTTCAGTGAATTTTTCTCACTCTTAGCTTTCAAACGAGCTATGGCACGACTAAATCCGTCTACTGGAAGCCAAGATCGAAGCTAGCTCTCCCGAGGGGGGGGGGAGGTCAGCGAAACTTTTTCTCTCCGATTGACTTGAAACTCACCATACAGATAGAGAATTTCACGCTGATTCCAAATCTGAAATCCGTTTTCCAATCCGATGCTTCGTTTTGAAGCTACAGACCAAAACGTCCAAAATTCTAACTCTGTCGTTTTTCGCCAATCTCCCAAAATCTTAAATGGCGTCTCACATCTAAACGAAGACAGATATGAACAAGCCGATTCTTTCAGTGAATTTGTCTCACTCTTAGCTTTCAAACGAGCTATGGCACGACTAAATCCGTCTACTGGAAGCCAAGATCGAAGCTAGCTCTCCCGAGGGGGGGAGGTCAGCGAAACTTTTTCTCTCCGATTGACTTGAAACTCACCATGTTGATAGAGAATTTCACGCTGATTCCAAATCTGAAATCCGTTTTCCAATCCGATGCTTCGTTTTGAAGCTACAGACCAAAACGTCCAAAATTCTAACTCTGTCGTTTTTCGCCAATGTCCCAAAATCTTAAATGGCGTCTCACATCTAAACGAAGACAGATATGAACAAGCCGATTCTTTCAGTGAATTTGTCTCACTCTTAGCTTTCAAACGAGCTATGGCACGACTAAATCCGTCTACTGGAAGCCAAGATCGAAGCTAGCTCTCCCGAGGGGGGGAGGTCAGCGAAACTTTTTCTCTCCGATTGACTTGAAACTCACCATACAGATAGAGAATTTCACGCTGATTCCAAATCTGAAATCCGTTTTCCAATCCGATGCTTCGTTTTGGCGCTACTGACCAAAACGTCCAAAATTCTAACTCTGTCGTTTTTCGCCAATCTCCCAAAATCTTAAATGGCGTCTCACATCTAAACGAAGACAGATATGAACAAGCCGATTCTTTCAGTGAATTTGTCTCACTCTTAGCTTTCAAACGAGCTATGGCACGACTAAATCCGTCTACTGGAAGCCAAGATCGAAGCTAGCTCTCCCCAGCGAAAATTTTTTCTCTCCGATTGCTTTCAAATTCACCATACCGATGCAGAATTTCACGCTGAATCCGAATCTGGCCTCCGTTTTCCCATCCGATGCTTCGTTTTGGCGCTACTGACCAAAACGTCCAAAATTCTAACTCTGTCGTTTTTTCGAAAAATGTTGAAAATTTTTTCTCTCCGATTGACTTGAAACTCACCATACAGATGCAGAATTTCACGCTGATTCCAAATCTGAAATCCGTTTTGCTCTCCGATGCTTCGTTTTGAAGCTACAGCCCAAAACGTCCAAAATTCTAACTCTGTCGTTTTTCACCAATCTCCCAAAATCTTAAATGGCGTCTCACATCTAAACGAAGACAGATATGAACAAGCCAATTCTTTCAGTGAATGTTTCTCACTCTTAGCTTTCAAACGAGCTATGGCACGACTAAATCCGTCTACTGGAAGCCAAGATCGAAGCTAGCTCTCCCGAGGGGGGGGGAGGTCAGCGAAACTTTTTCTCTCCGATTGACTTGAAACTCACCATGTTGATAGAGAATTTGACGCTGATTCCAAATCTGAAATCCGTTTTCCCATCCGATGCTTCGTTTTGAAGCTACAGACCAAAACGTCCAAAATTCTAACTCTGTCGTTTTTCGCCAATCTCCCAAAATCTTAAATGGCGTCTCACATCTAAACGAAGACAGATATGAACAAGCCGATTCTTTCAGTGAATTTGTCTCACTCTTAGCTTTCAAACGAGCTATGGCACGACTAAATCCGTCTACTGGAAGCCAAGATCGAAGCTAGCTCTCCCGAGGGGGGGAGGTCAGCGAAACTTTTTCTCTCCGATTGACTTGAAACTCACCATGTTGATAGAGAATTTCACGCTGATTCCAAATCTGAAATCCGTTTTCCCATCCGATGCTTCGTTTTGGCGCTACTGACCAAAACGTCCAAAATTCTAACTCTGTCGTTTTTCGCCAATCTCCCAAAATCTTAAATGGCGTCTCACATCTAAACGAAGACAGATATGAACAAGCCGATTCTTTCAGTGAATTTGTCTCACTCTTAGCTTTCAAACGAGCTATGGCACGACAAAATCCGTCTACTGGAAGCCAAGATCGAAGCTAGCTCTCCCGAGGGGGGGAGGTCAGCGAAACTTTTTCTCTCCGATTGACTTGAAACTCACCATGTTGATAGAGAATTTCATGCTGATTCCAAATCTGAAATCCGTTTTCCCATCCGATGCTTCGTTTTGGCGCTACTGACCAAAACGTCCAAAATTCTAACTCTGTCGTTTTTCGCCAATCTCCCAAAATCTTAAATGGCGTCTCACATCTAAACGAAGACAGATATGAACAAGCCGATTCTTTCAGTGAATTTGTCTCACTCTTAGCTTTCAAACGAGCTATAGCACGACTAAATCCGTCTACTGGAAGCCAAGATCGAAGCTAGCTCTCCAGGGGGGGAGGTCAGCGAAAATTTTTTCTCTCCGATTGCTTTCAAATTCACCATACCGATGCAGAATTTCACGCTGAATCCGAATCTGGCCTCCGTTTTCCCATCCGATGCTTCGTTTTGGCGCTACTGACCAAAACGTCCAAAATTCTAACTCTGTCATTTTTTCGAAAAATGTTGAAAATTTTTTCTCTCCGATTGACTTGAAACTCACCATACAGATGCAGAATTTCACGCTGATTCCAAATCTGAAATCCGTTTTGCTCTCCGATGCTTCGTTTTGAAGCTACAGCCCAAAACGTCCAAAATTCTAACTCTGTCGTTTTTCGCCAATCTCCCAAAATCTTAAATGGCGTCTCACATCTAAACGAAGACAGATATGAACAAGCCGATTCTTTCAGTGAATATTTCTCACTCTTAGCTTTCAAACGAGCTATGGCACGACAAAATCCGTCCACTGGAAGCCAAGATCGAAGCGAGCTCTCCCGAGGGGGGGGAGGTCAGCGAAACTTTTTCTCTCCGATTGACGTGAAACTCACCATGTTGATAGAGAATTTCACGCTGATTCCAAATCTGAAATCCGTTTTCCATTCCGATGCTTCGTTTTGAAGCTACAGCCCAAAACGTCCAAAATTCTAACTCTGTCGTTTTTCGCCAATCTCCCAAAATCTTAAATGGCGTCTCACATCTAAACGAAGACAGATATGAACAAGCCGATTCTTTCAGTGAATTTGTCTCACTCTTAGCTTTCAAACGAGCTATGGCACGACAAAATCCGTCTACTGGAAGCCAAGATCGAAGCGAGCTCTCCCGAGGGGGGGACGTCTGCGAAAATTTTTTCTCTCCGATTGACTTGAAACTCACCATGTTGATAGAGAATTTCACGCTGATTCCAAATCTGAATTCCGTTTTCCAATCCGATACTTCGTTTTGAAGCTACAGCCCAAAACGTCCCAAATTCTAACTCTGTCGTTTTTCGCCAATGTCCCAAAATCTTAAATGGCGTCTCACATCTAAACGAAGACAGATATGAACAAGCCGATTCTTTCAGTGAATTTGTCTCACTCTTAGCTTTCAAACGAGCTATTGCACGACAAAATCCGTCTACTGGAAGCCAAGATCGAAGCTAGCTCTCCCGAGGGGGGGAGGTCAGCGAAACTTTTTCTCTCCGATTGACTTGAAACTCACCATACAGATGCAGAATTTCACGCTGATTCCAAATCTGAAATCCGTTTTCCCATCCGATGCTTCGCTTTGAAGCTACTGACCAAAACGTCCAAAATTCTAACTCTGTCGTTTTTTCACCAATCTCCCAAAATCTTAAATGGCGTCTCACATCTAAACGAAGACAGATATGAACAAGCCGATTCTTTCAGTGAATTTGTCTCACTCTTAGCTTTCAAACGAGCTATGGCACGACTAAATCCGTCTACTGGAAGCCAAGATCGAAGCTAGCTCTCCAGGGGGGGGACGTCAGCGAAAATTTTTTCTCTCCGATTGACTTGAAACTCACCATACAGATGCAGAATTTCACGCTGATTCCGAATCTGGCCTCCGTTTTCCCATCCGATGCTTCGTTTTGGCGCTACAGCCCAAAACGTCCCAAATTCTAACTCTGTCGTTTTTTCGAAAAATGTTGAAAATTTTTTCTCTCCGATTGACTTGAAACTCACCATACAGATGCAGAATTTCACGCTGATTCCAAATCTGAAATCCGTTTTCCAATCCGATGCTTCGTTTTGAAGCTACAGCCCAAAACGTCCAAAATTCTAACTCTGTCGTTTTTTGCCAATCTCCCAAAATCTTAAATGGCGTCTCACATCTAAACGAAGACAGATATGAACAAGCCGATTCTTTCAGTGAATTTTTCTCACTCTTAGCTTTCAAACGAGCTATAGCACGACTAAATCCGTCTACTGGAAGCCAAGATCGAAGCTAGCTCTCCCGAGGGGGGGAGGTCAGCGAAAATTTTTCTCTCCGATTGCTTTCAAATTCACCATACCGATGCAGAATTTCACGCTGAATCCGAATCTGGCCTCCGTTTTCCCATCCGATGCTTCGTTTTGGCGCTAGAGACCAAAACGTCCAAAATTCTAACTCTGTCGTTTTTTCGAAAAATGTTGAAAATTTTTTCTCTCCGATTGACTTGAAACTCACCATACAGATGCAGAATTTCATGCTGATTCCAAATCTGAAATCCGTTTTCCCATTCCGATGCTTCATTTTGGCGCTACTGACCAAAACATCCAGAATTCTAACTCTGTCATTTTTTCGAAAAATGTTGAAAATTTTTTCTCTCCGATTGACTTGAAACTCACCATGTTGATAGAGAATTTCATGCTGATTCCAAATCTGAAATCCGTTTTCCAATCCGATGCTTCGTTTTGAAGCTACAGACCAAAACGTCCAAAATTCTAACTCTGTCGTTTTTCGCCAATGTCCCAAAATCTTAAATGGCGTCTCACATCTAAACGAAGACAGATATGAACAAGCCGATTCTTTCAGTGAATTTGTCTCACTCTTAGCTTTCAAACGAGCTATGGCACGACTAAATCCGTCTACTGGAAGCCAAGATCGAAGCTAGCTCTCCCGAGGGGGGGAGGTCAGCGAAACTTTTTCTCTCCGATTGACTTGAAACTCACCATGTTGATAGAGAATTTCATGCTGATTCCAAATCTGAAATCCGTTTTCCAATCCGATGCTTCGTTTTGAAGCTACAGCCCAAAACGTCCCAAATTCTAACTCTGTCGTTTTTCGCCAATCTCCCAAAATCTTAAATGGCGTCTCACATCTAAACGAAGACAGATATGAACAAGCCGTTTCTTTCAGTGAATTTGTCTCACTCTTAGCTTTCAAACGAGCTATTGCACGACAAAATCCGTCCACTGGAAGCCAAGATCGAAGCTAGCACTCCCGAGATGGGGGGACGTCAGCGAAACTTTTTCTCTCCGATTGCCTTCAAATTCACCATACCGATGCAGAATTTCACGCTGAATCCGAATCTGGCCTCCGTTTTCCCATCCGATGGTTCTTTTTGAAGCTACAGCCCAAAACGTCCAAAATTCTAACTCTGTCGTTTTTTCGAAAAATGTTGAAACTTTTTTCTCTCCGATTGACTTGAAACTCACCATACAGATGCAGAATTTCACGCTGATTCCAAATCTGAAATCCGTTTTCCCATCCGATGCTTCGTTTTGGCGCTACAGCCCAAAACGTCCAAAATTCTAACTGTCGTTTTTTTTGCCAATCTCCCAAAATCTTAAATGGCGTCTCACATCTAAACGAAGACAGATATGAACAAGCCGTTTCTTTCAGTGAATTTGTCTCACTCTTAGCTTTCAAACGAGCTATTGCACGACAAAATCCGTCTACTGGAAGCCAAGATCGAAGCTAGCTCTCCCGAGGGGGGGACGTCAGCGAAACTTTTTCTCTCCGATTGCTTTCAAATTCACCATACCGATGCAGAATTTCACGCTGAATCCGAATCTGGCCTCCGTTTTCCCATCCGATGCTTCGTTTTGGCGCTAGAGACCAAAACGTCCAAAATTCTAACTCTGTCGTTTTTTCGAAAAATGTTGAAAATTTTTTCTCTCCGATTGACTTGAAACTCACCATACAGATGCAGAATTTCACGCTGATTCCAAATCTGAAATCCGTTTTGCTCTCCGATGCTTCGTTTTGGCGCTACTGACCAAAACATCCAGAATTCTAACTCTGTCGTTTCTTCGAAAAATGTTGAAACTTTTTTCTCTCCGATTGACTTGAAACTCACCATGTTGATAGAGAATTTCATGCTGATTCCAAATCTGAAATCCATTTTTCCATCCGATGCTTCGTTTTGAAGCTACAGCCCAAAACGTCCAAAATTCTAACTCTGTCGTTTTTCGCCAATCTCCCAAAATCTTAAATGGCGTCTCACATCTAAACGAAGACAGATATGAACAAGCCGATTCTTTCAGTGAATTTGTCTCACTCTTAGCTTTCAAACGAGCTATGGCACGACTAAATCCGTCTACTGGAAGCCAAGATCGAAGCTAGCTCTCCCGAGGGGGGGAGGTCAGCGAAAATTTTTTCTCTCCGATTGACTTGAAACTCACCATACAGATAGAGAATTTGACGCTGATTCCAAATCTGAAATCCGTTTTCCAATCCGATGCTTCGTTTTGGCGCTACTGACCAAAACGTCCAAAATTCTAACTCTGTCGTTTTTCGCCAATCTCCCAAAATCTTAAATGGCGTCTCACATCTAAACGAAGACAGATATGAACAAGCCGATTCTTTCAGTGAATTTGTCTCACTCTTAGCTTTCAAACGAGCTATGGCACGACTAAATCCGTCTACTGGAAGCCAAGATCGAAGCTAGCTCTCCCGAGGGGGGGAGGTCAGCGAAAATTTTTTCTCTCCGATTGCGTTCAAATTCACCACACCGATGCAGAATTTCACGCTGAATCCGAATCTGGCCTCCGTTTTCCCATCCGATGCTTCGTTTTGGCGCTAGAGACCAAAACGTCCAAAATTCTAACTCTGTCATTTTTTCGAAAAATGTTGAAAATTTTTTCTCTCCGATTGACTTGAAACTCACCATACAGATGCAGAATTTCACGCTGATTCCAAATCTGAAATCCATTTTGCTCTCCGATGCTTCGTTTTGAAGCTACAGCCCAAAACGTCCCAAATTCTAACTCTGTCGTTTTTCGCCAATGTCCCAAAATCTTAAATGGCGTCTCACATCTAAACGAAGACAGATATGAACAAGCCGATTCTTTCAGTGAATTTGTCTCACTCTTAGCTTTCAAACGAGCTATAGCACGACAAAATCCGTCTACTGGAAGCCAAGATCGAAGCTAGCTCTCCAGGGGGGAGGTCAGCGAAAATTTTTTCTCTCCGATTGCTTTCAAATTCACCATACCGATGCAGAATTTCACGCTGAATCCGAATCTGGCCTCCGTTTTCCCATCCGATGGTTCGTTTTGGCGCTAGAGACCAAAACGTCCAAAATTCTAACTCTGTCGTTTTTTCGAAAAATGTTGAAAATTTTTTCTCTCCGATTGACTTGAAACTCACCATACAGATGCAGAATTTCACGCTGATTCCAAATCTGAAATCCGTTTTGCTCTCCGATGCTTCGTTTTGAAGCTACAGCCCAAAACGTCCAAAATTCTAACTGTCGTTTTTTTGCCAATCTCCCAAAATCTTAAATGGCGTCTCACATCTAAACGAAGACAGATATGAACAAGCCGTTTCTTTCAGTGAATTTGTCTCACTCTTAGCTTTCAAACGAGCTATGGCACGACAAAATCCGTCCACTGGAAGCCAAGATCGAAGCTAGCTCTCCCGAAGGGGAGGGGGGAGGTCAGCGAAACTTTTTCTCTCCGATTGACTTGAAACTCACCATGCTGATAGAGAATTTCACGCTGATTCCAAATCTGAAATCCGTTTTCCCATCCGATGCTTCGTTTTGAAGCTAGAGACCAAAACGTCCAAAATTCTAACTCTGTCGTTTTTCGCCAATCTCCCAAAATCTTAAATGGCGTCTCACATCTAAACGAAGACAGATATGAACAAGCCGATTCTTTCAGTGAATTTGTCTCACTCTTAGCTTTCAAACGAGCTATGGCACGACAAAATCCGTCTACTGGAAGCCAAGATCGAAGCGAGCTCTCCAGAGGGGGGGAATTCAGCGAAACTTTTTCTCTCCGATTGACTTGAAACTCACCATACAGATAGAGAATTTCACGCTGATTCCAAATCTGAAATCCGTTTTCCCATCCGATGCTTCGTTTTGGCGCTACTGACCAAAACGTCCAAAATTCTAACTCTGTCGTTTTTCGCCAATCTCCCAAAATCTTAAATGGCGTCTCACATCTAAACGAAGACAGATATGAACAAGCCGATTCTTTCAGTGAATTTGTCTCACTCTTAGCTTTCAAACGAGCTATAGCACGACTAAATCTGTCTACTGGAAGCAAAGATCGAAGCTAGCTCTCCCGAGGGGGGGGGAGGTCAGCGAAAATTTTTCTCTCCGATTGACTTGAAACTCACCATACAGGTGCAGAATTTCACGCTGATTCCAAATCTGAAATCCGTTTTCCATTCCGATGCTTCGTTTTGGCGCTACTGACCAAAACGTCCAAAATTCTAACTCTGTCGTTTTTTTGCCAATCTCCCAAAATCTTAAATGGCGTCTCACATCTAAACGAAGACAGATATGAACAAGCCGATTCTTTCAGTGAATTTGTCTCACTCTTAGCTTTCAAACGAGCTATAGCACGACTAAATCCGTCTACTGGAAGCCAAGATCGAAGCTAGCTCTCCCGAGGGGGGGGAGGTCAGCGAAACTTTTTCTCTCCGATTGCGTTCAAATTCACCATTCCGATGCAGAATTTCACGCTGAATCCGAATCTGGCCTCCGTTTTCCCATCCGATGCTTCGCTTTGAAGCTACTGACCAAAACGTCCAAAATTCTAACTCTGTCGTTTTTTCGAAAAATGTTGAAAATTTTTTCTCTCCGATTGACTTGAAACTCACCATACAGATGCAGAATTTCACGCTGATTCCAAATCTGAAATCCGTTTTCCAATCCGATGCTTCGTTTTGAAGCTACAGCCCAAAACGTCCAAAATTCTAACTCTGTCGTTTTTCGCCAATCTCCCAAAATCTTAAATGGCGTCTCACATCTAAACGAAGACAGATATGAACAAGCCGATTCTTTCAGTGAATTTGTCTCACTCTTAGCTTTCAAACGAGCTATGGCACGACTAAATCCGTCTACTGGAAGCCAAGATCGAAGCTAGCTCTCCCGAGGGGGGGAGGTCAGCGAAAATTTTTTCTCTCCGATTGCTTTCAAATTCACCATACCGATGCAGAATTTCACGCTGAATCCGAATCTGGCCTCCGTTTTCCCATCCGATGCTTCGTTTTGGCGCTAGAGACCAAAACATCCAAAATTCTAACTCTGTCATTTTTTCGAAAAATGTTGAAAATTTTTTCTCTCCGATTGACTTGAAACTCACCATACAGCTGCAGAATTTCACGCTGACTCCAAATCTGAAATCCGTTTTCCCATCCGATGCTTCGTTTTGGCGCTACTGAACAAAACATCCAGACTTCTAACTCTGTCGTTTTTTCGAAAAATGTTGAAAATTTTTTCTCTCCGATTGACTTGAAACTCACCATACAGATGCAGAATTTCATGCTGATTCCAAATCTGAAATCCGTTTTCCCATCCGATGCTTCGTTTTGAAGCTACAGCCCAAAACGTCCAAAATTCTAACTCTGTCGTTTTTCGCCAATCTCCCAAAATCTTAAATGGCGTCTCACATCTAAACGAAGACAGATATGAACAAGCCAATTCTTTCAGTGAATTTGTCTCACTCTTAGCTTTCAAACGAGCTATGGCACGACTAAATCCGTCTACTGGAAGCCAAGATCGAAGCTAGCTCTCCCGAGGGGGGGGAGGTCAGCGAAACTTTTTCTCTCCGATTGACTTGAAACTCACCATACAGATGCAGAATTTCACGCTGATTCCAAATCTGAAATCCGTTTTCCAATCCGATGCTTCGTTTTGAAGCTACAGCCCAAAACGTCCAAAATTCTAACTGTCGTTTTTCGCCAATCTCCCAAAATCTTAAATGGCGTCTCACATCTAAACGAAGACAGATATGAACAAGCCGATTCTTTCAGTGAATTTGTCTCACTCTTAGCTTTCAAACGAGCTATGGCACGACAAAATCCGTCCACTGGAAGCCAAGATCGAAGCTAGCTCTCCCGAGGGGGGGGGAGGTCAGCGAAAATTTTTTCTCTCCGATTGCTTTCAAATTCACCATTCCGATGCAGAATTTCACGCTGAATCCGAATCTGGCCTCCGTTTTCCCATCCGATGCTTCGTTTTGGCGCTACAGACCAAAACGTCCAAAATTCTAACTCTGTCGTTTTTTCGAAAAATGTTGAAAATTTTTTCTCTCCGATTGACTTGAAACTCACCATACAGATGCAGAATTTCATGCGGATTCCAAATCTGAAATCCGTTTTCCCATCCGATGCTTCGTTTTGACGCTAGAGACCAAAACGTCCAAAATTCTAACTCTGTCGTTTTTCGCCAATCTCCCAAAATCTTAAATGGCGTCTCACATCTAAACGAAGACAGATATGAACAAGCCGATTCTTTCAGTGAATTTGTCTCACTCTTCGCTTTCAAACGAGTTATGGCACGACTAAATCCGTCCACTGGAAGCCAAGATCGAAGCTAGCTCTCCCGAGGGGGGAGGTCAGCGAAAATTTTTTCTCTCCGATTGCTTTCAAATTCACTATACCGATGCAGAATTTCACGCTGAATCCGAATCTGGCCTCCATTTTCCCATCCGATGCTTCGTTTTGGCGCTACTGACCAAAACGTCCAAAATTCTAACTCTGTCATTTTTTCGAAAAATGTTGAAAATTTTTTCTCTCCGATTGACTTGAAACTCACCATACAGCTGCAGAATTTCACGCTGACTCCAAATCTGAAATCCGTTTTCCCATCCGATGGTTCGTTTTGGCGCTACTGAACAAAACATCCAGACTTCTAACTCTGTCGTTTTTTCGAAAAATGTTGAAAATTTTTTCTCTCCGATTGACTTGAAACTCACCATACAGATGCAGAATTTCACGCTGATTCCAAATCTGAAATCCGTTTTCCAATCCGATGCTTCGTTTTGAAGCTACAGCCCAAAACGTCCAAAATTCTAACTCTGTCGTTTTTCGCCAATCTCCCAAAATCTTAAATGGCGTCTCACATCTAAACGAAGACAGATATGAACAAGCCGATTCTTTCAGTGAATTTGTCTCACTCTTAGCTTTCAAACGATTTATGGCACGACTAAATCCGTCTACTGGAAGCCAAGATCGAAGCTAGCTCTCCAGGGGGGAGGTCAGCGAAAATTTTTTCTCTCCGATTGCTTTCAAATTCACCATACCGATGCAGAATTTCACGCTGAATCCGAATCTGGCCTCCGTTTTCCCATCCGATGCTTCGTTTTGGCGCTAGAGACCAAAACCTCCAAATTTCTAACTCTGTCGTTTTTTCGAAAAATGTTGAAAATTTTTTTTCTCCGATTGACTTGAAACTCACCATACAGATAGAGAATTTGACGCTGATTCCAAATCTGAAATCCGTTTTGCTCTCCGATGCTTCATTTTGACGCTACTGAACAAAACATCCAGACTTCTAACTCTGTCGTTTTTTCGAAAAATGTTGAAAATTTTTTCTCTCCGATTGACTTGAAACTCACCATACAGATGCAGAATTTCACGCTGATTCCAAATCTGAAATCCGTTTTCCCATCCGATGCTTCGTTTTGAAGCTACAGACCAAAACGTCCAAAATTCTAACTCTGTCGTTTTTCGCCAATCTCCCAAAATCTTAAATGGCGTCTCACATCTAAACGAAGACAGATATGAACAAGCCGATTCTTTCAGTGAATTTGTCTCACTCTTAGCTTTCAAACGAGCTATTGCACGACAAAATCCGTCTACTGGAAGCCAAGATCGAAGCTAGCTCTCCCGAGGGGGGGGGAGGTCAGCGAAAATTTTTCTCTCCGATTGACTTGAAACTCACCATACAGGTGCAGAATTTCACGCTGATTCCAAATCTGAAATCCGTTTTCCATTCCGATGGTTCGTTTTGGCGCTACTGACCAAAACGTCCAAAATTCTAACTGTCGTTTTTTTTGCCAATCTCCCAAAATCTTAAATGGCGTCTCACATCTAAACGAAGACAGATATGAACAAGCCGATTCTTTCAGTGAATTTGTCTCACTCTTAGCTTTCAAACGAGCTATAGCACGACAAAATCCGTCTACTGGAAGCCAAGATCGAAGCTAGCTCTCCAGGGGGGAGGTCAGCGAAAATTTCTTCTCTCCGATTGCTTTCAAATTCACCATTCCGATGCTGAATTTCACGCTGAATTCGAATCTGGCCTCCGTTTTCCCATCCGATGCTTCGTTTAGGCGCTAGAGACCAAAACGTCCAAAATTCTAACTCTGTCATTTTTTCGAAAAATGTTGAAAATTTTTTCTCTCCGATTGACTTGAAACTCACCATACAGATGCAGAATTTCACGCTGATTCCAAATCTGAAATCCGTTTTCCAATCCGATGCTTCGTTTTGAAGCTACAGCCCAAAACGTCCAAAATTCTAACTCTGTCGTTTTTCGCCAATCTCCCAAAATCTTAAATGGCGTCTCACATCTAAACGAAGACAGATATGAACAAGCCGATTCTTTCAGTGAATTTGTCTCACTCTTGGCTTTCAAACGAGCTATGGCACGACTAAATCCGTCCACTGGAAGCCAAGATCCAAGCTAGCTCTCCCGAGGGGGGAGGTCAGCGAAAATTTTTTCTCTCCGATTGCTTTCAAATTCAGCATGCCGATGCAGAATTTCACGCTGAATCCGAATCTGGCCTCCGTTTTCCCATCCGATGCTTCGTTTTGGCGCTACTGACCAAAACGTCCAAAATTCTAACTCTGTCGTTTTTTCGAAAAATGTTGAAAATTTTTTCTCTCCGATTGACTTGAAACTCACCATACAGATGCAGAATTTCACGCTGATTCCAAATCTGAAATCCGTTTTCCCATCCGATGCTTCGTTTTGGCGCTACTGAACAAAATCCAAAATTCTAACTCTGTCGTTTTTTCGAAAAATGTTGAAAATTTTTTCTCTCCGATTGACTTGAAACTCACCATACAGATGCAGAATTTCATGCGGATTCCAAATCTGAAATCCGTTTTCCCATCCGATGCTTCGTTTTGACGCTAGAGACCAAAACGTCCAAAATTCTAACTCTGTCGTTTTTCGCCAATCTCCCAAAATCTTAAATGGCGTCTCACATCTAAACGAAGACAGATATGAACAAGCCGATTCTTTCAGTGAATTTGTCTCACTCTTAGCTTTCAAACGAGCTATTGCACGACAAAATCCGTCTACTGGAAGCCAAGATCGAAGCTAGCTCTCCCGAGGGGGGGGAGGTCAGCGAAAATTTTTCTCTCCGATTGACTTGAAACTCACCATACAGGTGCAGAATTTCACGCTGATTCCAAATCTGAAATCCGTTTTCCCATCCGATGCTTCGTTTTGGCGCTACTGACCAAAACGTCCAAAATTCTAACTCTGTCGTTTTTCGCCAATCTCCCAAAATCTTAAATGGCGTCTCACATCTAAACGAAGACAGATATGAACAAGCCGATTCTTTCAGTGAATTTGTCTCACTCTTAGCTTTCAAACGATTTATGGCACGACTAAATCCGTCTACTGGAAGCCAAGATCGAAGCTAGCTCTCCAGGGGGGAGGTCAGCGAAAATTTTTTCTCTCCGATTGCTTTCAAATTCACCATACCGATGCAGAATTTCACGCTGAATCCGAATCTGGCCTCCGTTTTCCCATCCGATGCTTCGTTTTGGCGCTAGAGACCAAAACGTCCAAAATTCTAACTCTGTCATTTTTTCGAAAAATGTTGAAAATTTTTTCTCTCCGATTGACTTGAAACTCACCATACAGATGCAGAATTTCACGCTGATTCCAAATCTGAAATCCGTTTTCCCATCCGATGCTTCGTTTTGGCGCTACAGCCCAAAACGTCCAAAATTCTAACTCTGTCGTTTTTCGCCAATCTCCCAAAATCTTAAATGGCGTCTCACATCTAAACGAAGACAGATATGAACAAGCCGATTCTTTCAGTGAATTTGTCTCACTCTTAGCTTTCAAACGAGCTATTGCACGACAAAATCCGTCTACTGGAAGCCAAGATCGAAGCTAGCTCTCCCGAGGGTGGGGAGGTCAGCGAAAATTTTTTCTCTCCGATTGACTTGAAACTCACCATACAGATAGAGAATTTCACGCTGATTCCAAATCTGAAATCCGTTTTCCCATCCGATGCTTCGTTTTGGCGCTACAGACCAAAACGTCCAAAATTCTAACTCTGTCGTTTTTCGCCAATCTCCCAAAATCTTAAATGGCGTCTCACATCTAAACGAAGACAGATATGAACAAGCCGATTCTTTCAGTGAATTTGTCTCACTCTTAGCTTTCAAACGAGCTATGGCACGACTAAATCCGTCTACTGGAAGCCAAGATCGAAGCTAGCTCTCCCGAGGGGGGGAGGTCAGCGAAAATTTTTTCTCTCCGATTGCTTTCAAATTCACCATACCGATGCAGAATTTCACGCTGAATCCGAATCTGGCCTCCGTTTTCCCATCCGATGCTTCGTTTTGGCGCTAGAGACCAAAACGTCCAAAATTCTAACTCTGTCGTTTTTTCGAAAAATGTTGAAAATTTTTTCTCTCCGATTGACTTGAAACTCACCATACAGATGCAGAATTTCACGCTGATTCCAAATCTGAAATCCGTTTTGCTCTCCGATGCTTCGTTTTGAAGCTACAGCCCAAAACGTCCAAAATTCTAACTCTGTCGTTTTTCACCGATCTCCCAAAATCTTAAATGGCGTCTCACATCTAAACGAAGACAGATATGAACAAGCCGATTCTTTCAGTGAATTTGTCTCACTCTTAGCTTTCAAACGAGCTATGGCACGACTAAATCCGTCTACTGGAAGCCAAGATCGAAGCTAGCTCTCCCGAGGGGGGGAGGTCAGCGAAAATTTTTCTCTCCGATTGCGTTCAAATTCACCATACCGATGCAGAATTTCACGCTGAATCCGAATCTGGCCTCCGTTTTCCCATCCGATGCTTCGTTTGGGCGCTACAGACCAAAACGTCCAAAATTCTAACTCTGTCGTTTTTTCGAAAAATGTTGAAAATTTTTTCTCTCCGATTGACTTGAAACTCACCATACAGATGCAGAATTTCATGCGGATTCCAAATCTGAAATCCGTTTTCCCATCCGATGCTTCGTTTTGACGCTAGAGACCAAAACGTCCAAAATTCTAACTCTGTCGTTTTTCGCCAATCTCCCAAAATCTTAAATGGCGTCTCACATCTAAACGAAGACAGATATGAACAAGCCGATTCTTTCAGTGAATTTGTCTCACTCTTAGCTTTCAAACGAGCTATTGCACGACAAAATCCGTCTACTGGAAGCAAAGATCGAAGCTAGCTCTCCCGAGGGAGGGAGGTCAGCGAAAATTTTTCTCTCCGATTGACTTGAAACTCACCATGTTGATAGAGAATTTCATGCTGATTACAAATCTGAAATCCGTTTTCCCATCCGATGCTTCGTTTTGGCGCTAGAGACCAAAACGTCCAAAATTCTAACTCTGTCGTTTTTTCGAAAAATGTTGAAAATTTTTTCTCTCCGATTGACTTGAAACTCACCATACAGATGCAGAATTTCACGCTGATTCCAAATCTGAAATCCGTTTTGCTCTCCGATGCTTCGTTTTGAAGCTACAGCCCAAAACGTCCAAAATTCTAACTCTGTCGTTTTTTCGCCAATCTCCCAAAATCTTAAATGGCGTCTCACATCTAAACGAAGACAGATATGAACAAGCCGATTCTTTCAGTGAATTTGTCTCACTCTTAGCTTTCAAACGAGCTATGGCACGACTAAATCCGTCTACTGGAAGCCAAGATCGAAGCTAGCTCTCCCGAGGGGGGGGGAGGTCAGCGAAACTTTTTCTCTCCGATTGACTTGAAACTCACCATGTTGATAGAGAATTTCATGCTGATTCCAAATCTGAAATCCGTTTTCCCATCCGATGCTTCGTTTTGGCGCTAGAGACCAAAACGTCCAAAATTCTAACTCTGTCGTTTTTTCGAAAAATGTTGAAAATTTTTTCTCTCCGATTGACTTGAAACTCACCATACAGATGCAGAATTTCACGCTGATTCCAAATCTGAAATCCGTTTTGCTCTCCGATTCTTCGTTTTGAAGCTACAGCCCAAAACGTCCAAAATTCTAACTCTGTCGTTTTTCACCAATCTCCCAAAATCTTAAATGGCGTCTCACATCTAAACGAAGACAGATATGAACAAGCCGATTCTTTCAGTGAATTTGTCTCACTCTTAGCTTTCAAACGAGCTATGGCACGACTAAATCCGTCTACTGGAAGCCAAGATCGAAGCTAGCTCTCCCGAGGGGGGGGGAGGTCAGCGAAACTTTTTCTCTCCGATTGACTTGAAACTCACCATGTTGATAGAGAATTTGACGCTGATTCCAAATCTAAAATCCGTTTTCCCATCCGATGCTTCGTTTTGGCGCTACAGCCCAAAACGTCCAAACTTCTAACTCTGTCGTTTTTTCGAAAAATGTTGAAAATTTTTTCTCTCCGATTGACTTGAAACTCACCATACAGATGCAGAATTTCACGCTGATTCCAAATCTGAAATCCGTTTTGCTCTCCGATGCTTCGTTTTGAAGCTACAGCCCAAAACGTCCAAAATTCTAACTCTGTCGTTTTTCGCCAATCTCCCAAAATCTTAAATGGCGTCTCACATCTAAACGAAGACAGATATGAACAAGCCGATTCTTTCAGTGAATTTGTCTCACTCTTAGCTTTCAAACGAGCTATGGCACGACTAAATCCGTCTACTGGAAGCCAAGATCGAAGCTAGCTGTCCAGAGGGGGGGGGACGTCAGCGAAAACTTTTTCTCTCCGATTGACTTGAAACTCACCATACAGATAGAGAATTTCACGCTGATTCCAAATCTGAAGTCCGTTTTCCCATCCGATGCTTCGTTTTGAAGCTACAGCCCAAAACGTCCCAAATTCTAACTCTGTCGTTTTTCGCCAATCTCCCAAAATCTTAAATGGCGTCTCACATCTAAACGAAGACAGATATGAACAAGCCGATTCTTTCAGTGAATTTGTCTCACTCTTAGCTTTCAAACGAGCTATAGCACGACTAAATCCGTCTACTGGAAGCCAAGATCGAAGCTAGCTCTCCCGATGGGGAGGGGGGAGGTCAGCGAAACTTTTTCTCTCCGATTGACTTGAAACTCACCATACAGATAGAGAATTTCACGCTGATTCCAAATCTGAAATCCGTTTTCCAATCCGATGCTTCGTTTTGGCGCTACACACCAAAACGTCCCAACTTCTAACTCTGTCGTTTTTCGCCAATGTCCCAAAATCTTAAATGGCGTCTCACATCTAAACGAAGACAGATATGAACAAGCCGATTCTTTCAGTGAATTTGTCTCACTCTTAGCTTTCAAACGAGCTATAGCACGACAAAATCCGTCTACTGGAAGCCAAGATCGAAGCTAGCTCTCCTGAGGGGGGTGGGAGGTCAGCGAAACTTTTTCTCTCCGATTGACTTGAAACTCACCATACAGATGCAGAATTTCACGCTGATTCCAAATCTGAAATCCGTTTTGCTCTCCGATGCTTCGTTTTGAAGCTACAGCCCAAAACGTCCAAAATTCTAACTCTGTCGTTTTTCGCCAATCTCCCAAAATCTTAAATGGCGTCTCACATCTAAACGAAGACAGATATGAACAAGCCGATTCTTTCAGTGAATTTGTCTCACTCTTTGCTTTCAAACGAGCTATTGCACGACTAAATCCGTCTACTGGAAGCCAAGATCGAAGCTAGCTCTCAAGGGGGGGACGTCAGCGAAAATTTTTTCTCTCCGATTGCTTTCAAATTCACCATACCGATGCAGAATTTCATGCTGATTCCAAATCTGAAGTCCGTTTTCCCATCCGATGCTTCGTTTTGGCGCTACTGACCAAAACATCCAGACTTCTAACTCTGTCGTTTTTCGCCAATCTCCCAAAATCTTAAATGGCGTCTCACATCTAAACGAAGACAGATATGAACAAGCCGATTCTTTCAGTGAATTTGTCTCACTCTTAGCTTTCAAACGACCTATGGCACGACAAAATCCGTCTACTGGAAGCCAAGATCGAACCTAGCTCTCCCGAGGGGGGGAGGTCAGCGAAAATTTTTCTCTCCGATTGACTTGAAACTCACCATGTTGATAGAGAATTTCATGCTGATTCCAAATCTGAAATCCGTTTTCCCATCCGATGCTTCGTTTTGGCGCTACTGACCAAAACATCCAGACTTCTAACTGTCGTTTTTTTGCCAATCTCCCAAAATCTTAAATGGCGTCTCACATCTAAACGAAGACAGATATGAACAAGCCGATTCTTTCAGTGAATTTGTCTCACTCTTAGCTTTCAAACGAGCTATTGCACGACTAAATCCGTCTACTGGAAGCCAAGATCGAAGCTAGCTCTCCTGAGGGGGGTGGGAGGTCAGCGAAACTTTTTCTCTCCGATTGACTTGAAACTCACCATACAGATGCAGAATTTCACGCTGATTCCAAATCTGAAGTCCGTTTTGCTCTCCGCTGCTTCGTTTTGAAGCTACAGCCCAAAACGTCCAAAATTCTAACTCTGTCGTTTTTCGCCAATCTCCCAAAATCTTAAATGGCGTCTCACATCTAAACGAAGACAGATATGAACAAGCCGATTCTTTCAGTGAATTTGTCTCACTCTTAGCTTTCAAACGAGCTATGGCACGACTAAATCCGTCTACTGGAAGCCAAGATCGAAGCTAGCTCTCCCGAGGGGGGGGGAGGTCAGCGAAACTTTTTCTCTCCGATTGACTTGAAACTCACCATACAGATGCAGAATTTCACGCTGATTCCAAATCTGAAATCCGTTTTCCAATCCGATGCTTCGTTTTGAAGCTACAGCCCAAAACGTCCAAAATTCTAACTCTGTCGTTTTTTGCCAATCTCCCAAAATCTTAAATGGCGTCTCACATCTAAACGAAGACAGATATGAACAAGCCGTTTCTTTCAGTGAATTTGTCTCACTCTTAGCTTTCAAACGAGCTATTGCACGACAAAATCCGTCTACTGGAAGCCAAGATCGAAGCTAGCTCTCCCGAGGGGGGGGGACGTCAGCGAAAATTTTTTCTCTCCGATTGACTTGAAACTCACCATGTTGATAGAGAATTTCACGCTGATTCCAAATCTGAAATCCGTTTTCCCATCCGATGCTTCGTTTTGGCGCTACTGACCAAAACGTCCAAAATTCTAACTCTGTCGTTTTTCGCCAATCTCCCAAAATCTTAAATGGCGTCTCACATCTAAACGAAGACAGATATGAACAAGCCGATTCTTTCAGTGAATTTGTCTCACTCTTAGCTTTCAAACGAGCTATGGCACGACAAAATCCGTCTACTGGAAGCCAAGATCGAAGCTAGCTCTCCCGAGGGGGGGACGTCAGCGAAACTTTTTCTCTCCGATTGCGTTCAAATTCACCATACCGATGCAGAATTTCATGCTGATTCCAAATCTGAAATCCGTTTTCCCATCCGATGCTTCGTTTTGGCGCTACTGACCAAAACATCCAGACTTCTAACTCTGTCGTTTTTTCGAAAAATGTTGAAAATTTTTTCTCTCCGATTGACTTGAAACTCACCATACAGATGCAGAATTTCACGCTGATTCCAAATCTGAAGTCCGTTTTGCTCTCCGATGCTTCGTTTTGGCGCTACAGCCCAAAACGTCCAAAATTCTAACTCTGTCGTTTTTTGCCAATCTCCCAAAATCTTAAATGGCGTCTCACATCTAAACGAAGACAGATATGAACAAGCCGTTTCTTTCAGTGAATTTGTCTCACTCTTAGCTTTCAAACGAGCTATTGCACGACAAAATCCGTCTACTGGAAGCCAAGATCGAAGCTAGCTCTCCTGAGGGGGGTGGGAGGTCAGCGAAACTTTTTCTCTCCGATTGACTTGAAACTCACCATGTTGATAGAGAATTTCATGCTGATTACAAATCTGAAATCCGTTTTCCCATCCGATGCTTCGTTTTGGCGCTACAGACCAAAACGTCCAAAATTCTAACTCTGTCGTTTTTCGCCAATCTCCCAAAATCTTAAATGGCGTCTCACATCTAAACGAAGACAGATATGAACAAGCCGATTCTTTCAGTGAATTTGTCTCACTCTTAGCTTTCAAACGACCTATGGCACGACAAAATCCGTCTACTGGAAGCCAAGATCGAAGCTAGCTCTCCCGAGGGGGGGAGGTCAGCGAAAATTTTTCTCTCCGATTGACTTGAAACTCACCATGTTGATAGAGAATTTCATGCTGATTCCAAATCTGAAATCCGTTTTCCCATCCGATGCTTCGTTTTGGCGCTACTGACCAAAACATCCAGACTTCTAACTCTGTCGTTTTTTCGAAAAATGTTGAAAATTTTTTCTCTCCGATTGACTTGAAACTCACCATACAGATGCAGAATTTCACGCTGATTCCAAATCTGAAGTCCGTTTTGCTCTCCGATGCTTCGTTTTGGCGCTACAGCCCAAAACGTCCAAAATTCTAACTCTGTCGTTTTTTGCCAATCTCCCAAAATCTTAAATGGCGTCTCACATCTAAACGAAGACAGATATGAACAAGCCGTTTCTTTCAGTGAATTTGTCTCACTCTTAGCTTTCAAACGAGCTATTGCACGACAAAATCCGTCTACTGGAAGCCAAGATCGAAGCTAGCTCTCCCGAGGGGGGGGACGTCAGCGAAAATTTTTTCTCTCCGATTGCTTTCAAATTCACCATACAGATGCAGAATTTCACGCTGAATCCGAATCTGGCCTCCGTTTTCCCATCCGATGCTTCGTTTTGGCGCTAGAGACCAAAACGTCCAAAATTCTAACTCTGTCGTTTTTTCGAAAAATGTTGAAAATTTTTTCTCTCCGATTGACTTGAAACTCACCATACAGATGCAGAATTTCACGCTGATTCCAAATCTGAAGTCCGTTTTGCTCTCCGATGCTTCGTTTTGGCGCTACAGCCCAAAACGTCCAAAATTCTAACTCTGTCGTTTTTCGCCAATCTCCCAAAATCTTAAATGGCGTCTCACATCTAAACGAAGACAGATATGAACAAGCCGATTCTTTCAGTGAATTTGTCTCACTCTTAGCTTTCAAACGAGCTATTGCACGACTAAATCCGTCTACTGGAAGCCAAGATCGAAGCTAGCTCTCCCGAGGGGGGGAGGTCAGCGAAACTTTTTCTCTCCGATTGACTTGAAACTCACCATGTTGATAGAGAATTTCATGCTGATTCCAAATCTGAAATCCGTTTTCCCATCCGATGCTTCGTTTTGAAGCTACAGCCCAAAACGTCCAAAATTCTAACTCTGTCGTTTTTCGCCAATCTCCCAAAATCTTAAATGGCGTCTCACATCTAAACGAAGACAGATATGAACAAGCCGATTCTTTCAGTGAATTTGTCTCACTCTTTGCTTTCAAACGAGCTATAGCACGACTAAATCCGTCTACTGGAAGCCAAGATCGAAGCTAGCTCTCCAGGGGGGAGGTCAGCGAAAATTTTTTCTCTCCGATTGCTTTCAAATTCACCATACCGATGCAGAATTTCACGCTGAATCCGAATCTGGCCTCCCTTTTCCCATCCGATGGTTCGTTTTGGCGCTAGACACCAAAACGTCCAAAATTCTAACTCTGTCGTTTTTTCGAAAAATGTTGAAAATTTTTTCTCTCCGATTGACTTGAAACTCACCATACAGATGCAGAATTTCACGCTGATTCCAAATCTGAAGTCCGTTTTGCTCTCCGATGCTTCGTTTTGGCGCTACAGCCCAAAACGTCCAAAATTCTAACTCTGTCGTTTTTCGCCAATCTCCCAAAATCTTAAATGGCGTCTCACATCTAACCGAAGACAGATATGAACAAGCCGATTCTTTCACAGAATTTGTCTCACTTTTAGCTTTCAAACGAGCTATTGCACGACAAAATCCGTCTACTGGAAGCCAAGATCGAAGCTAGCTCTCCTGAGGGGGGTGGGAGGTCAGCGAAAATTTTTCTCTCCGATTGACTTGAAACTCACCATGTTGATAGAGAATTTCATGCTGATTCCAAATCTGAAATCCGTTTTCCCATCCGATGCTTCGTTTTGGCGCTACTGACCAAAACATCCAAAATTCTAACTCTGTCGTTTTTCGCCAATCTCCCAAAATCTTAAATAGCGTCTCACATCTAAACGAAGACTGATATGAACAAGCCGATTCTTTCAGTGAATTTGTCTCACTCTTAGCTTTCAAACGACCTATGGCAAGACAAAATCCGTCTACTGGAAGCCAAGATCGAAGCTAGCTCTCCCGAGGGGGGGAGGTCAGCGAAAATGTTTCTCTCCGATTGACTTGAAACTCACCATGTTGATAGAGAATTTCATGCTGATTCCAAATCTGAAATCCGTTTTCCCATCCGATGCTTCGTTTTGGCGCTACTGACCAAAACATCCAGACTTCTAACTCTGTCGTTTTTTCGAAAAATGTTGAAAATTTTTTCTCTCCGATTGACTTGAAACTCACCATACAGATGCAGAATTTCACGCTGATTCCAAATCTGAAGTCCGTTTTGCTCTCCGATGCTTCGTTTTGGCGCTACAGCCCAAAACGTCCAAAATTCTAACTGTCGTTTTTTTTGCCAATCTCCCAAAATCTTAAATGGCGTCTCACATCTAAACGAAGACAGATATGAACAAGCCGATTCTTTCAGTGAATTTGTCTCACTCTTAGCTTTCAAACGAGCTATTGCACGACAAAATCCGTCTACTGGAAGCCAAGGTCGAAGCTAGCTCTCCGGGGGGGGACGTCAGCGAAAATTTTTTCTCTCCGATTGCTTTCAAATTCACCATACCGATGCAGAATTTCACGCTGAATCCGAATCTGGCCTCCGTTTTCCCATCCGATGCTTCGTTTTGGCGCTACAGCCCAAAACGTCCAAAATTCTAACTCTGTCATTTTTTCGAAAAATGTTGAAAATTTTTTCTCTCCGATTGACTTGAAACTCACCATGTTGATAGAGAATTTCATGCTGATTCCAAATCTGAAATCCGTTTTCCCATCCGATGGTTCGTTTTGAAGCTACAGCCCAAAACGTCCAAAATTCTAACTCTGTCGTTTTTCGCCAATCTCCCAAAATCTTAAATGGCGTCTCACATCTAAACGAAGACAGATATGAACAAGCCGATTCTTTCAGTGAATTTGTCTCACTCTTAGCTTTCAAACGAGCTATAGCACGACTAAATCCGTCTACTGGAAGCCAAGATCGAAGCTAGCTCTCCAGGGGGGGAGGTCAGCGAAAATTTTTTCTCTCCGATTGCTTTCAAATTCACCATACCGATGCAGAATTTCACGCTGAATCCGAATCTGGCCTCCGTTTTCCCATCCGATGCTTCGTTTTGGCGCTACACACCAAAACGTCCAAAATTCTAACTCTGTCATTTTTTCGAAAAATGTTGAAAATTTTTTCTCTCCGATTGACTTGAAACTCACCATACAGATGCAGAATTTCATGCTGATTCCAAATCTGAAATCCGTTTTCCCATCCGATGGTTCGTTTTGAAGCTAGAGACCAAAACGTCCAAAATTCTAACTCTGTCGTTTTTTTTGCCAATCTCCCAAAATCTTAAATGGCGTCTCACATCTAAACGAAGACAGATATGAACAAGCCGATTCTTTCAGTGAATTTGTCTCACTCTTTGCTTTCAAACGAGCTATTGCACGACTAAATCCGTCTACTGGAAGCCAAGGTCGAAGCTAGCTCTCGAGGGGGTGACGTCAGCGAAAATTTTTTCTCTCCGATTACTTTCAAATTCACCATACCGATGCAGAATTTCATGCTGATTCCAAATCTGAAATCCGTTTTCCCATCCGATGCTTCGTTTTGGCGCTACTGACCAAAACATCCAGACTTCTAACTTTGTCGTTTTTTCGAAAAATGTTGAAAATTTTTTCTCTCCGATTGCGTTCAAATTCACGATACCGATGCAGAATTTCACGCTGAATCCGAATCTGGCCTCCGTTTTCACATCCGAGCACTCCTTCCACTCGAAACAGCCCATTTTACAACCCAACATTCAGCAGATTGCACGAGAAACATCACACACTATAGCCTCAAGACAAATCCTCGCGGTCGCCCAAGTCCGCCACGACACTCTGTCGTTCCAGAGGGGGGGGGAGTCAGACTCGAAGCACCACGGCGGCCGACCACGACACTCTGCGGTTCCAGAGGGGGGGCGCGCCAGTCGAGTGTTCGCCGTTTTATTACTACTTGTGTCCCAAATGTTTTTTCTTTTTTGTAGCAAACATTTCAACTTCTAAATTTTTTTAAACTTTTAAATCTTTTAAACTTGTAGAACAGCTTATGTTGATTACAGCATGCTGTATTTACAGCCATTTCAAAAAGAAAATGAATTCAATTATTGTGTTCAAAATAAGCACCAGATTTGTCGATGCATTTGTCAACACGTTTACGAAAATCTCTCAAATTGTCTCTGAACATTCACAAAGGAATAAGGGGGATTTGCTCTTCAATTTTTTCTCTCATTTCATCCAAACTGTGGAAAGTTCTTCCAGATGGGACGAAAACTTTTAAGACCATTAACAAAAGCCTGCAGAAGTGAGATCAGGGGTCCTTCCATTCAATAGTTCCTCTTCGACCAATCCATTTACCTGGTAGGAAGGTATTGAGAATTCGACGTGCTTCAATGAGGAGGAGCTCCATTCTGTTGGTAGTACCACGTTTTTCGATTACTACTTCTCATGTATGGGATTACTTTTTCGTTGAGAACAGAGCAATACCTTTGAGATGTCATTGTTTGTGGTGAGATATCGAATGCCGCGACTCCGTGATAACTAATTGCCATCCAAACAGTCAACGATTGCGTTTTCACGGGCGTTCGGATGTTTTCGTGGGGATTCTGTTGATCCCAAAAGTGAATGTTGTGCTTATGAACAGCACCTTGTAGCTCGAAGTGACACTCGTCAGAGAACACCAGCTTCCTCAGAAAAGATGGATAATTGTCACAGAACTCTAACATTGTTTCACAAAATTCATGTCGTCTGTCCTCGTCGCCATCGTATAAAAATTGACAACAGCTTGGTTTGAAAGGATAGAAGTTTTCTTGTTGAAGGATTGTTCCGACAGAATTTTTCGAGATATTCAGTGACGATGCAACGGAGCGAATGGATGTAGTTGGGTTTTCTCGAAAATGTTGGACGACGTTCCCTTTATTTTCTTCACTTGGTGAAGTGCAGGGTCGACCTGATGATGAACTGCGTTGATCGATGCTACCAGTATCTAACAACTTCTTGCTCCAGAATTTTATGTGATTCGCAGATGGAGGTTCTTTGCCGTATTTTTGTTTAGACATGCGCAGGCTCTCTTGGTTATTATGTGACAGCAACCACGCAACTGCTTAAGCTTTTTCTTCAATGGTGAATAGCTCGACGCTCTCAAGAATGTTCACGCGTGAGGCAGACATACGTAGTAAAAGTGACCGATGCTCAGATATGTGAATCAGAATTTGAGATAGCTATAGTCGAACAAGAGACAATAATACAAATCAGTTTTCGCTTGTAAATGATGTAGCTATGAAATCTATATTTGAAAACTAGCGTTAAATCATAGATATTTCAATAGAACAAGTGAAATTTTAAAAAAGAAAAAACATTTGGAACATCCTGCATTTAGATGGTTTTATTGGTTCAACGGATGAACGAGAGAAGTATGCTATCTCAAAAGTAGCAATGTGGATTTCTGACGTAGAGTCTATTTCAAAAATAACAGAATCAGAGCCGCAGGCAGCTTTGACAGCTGCAGTGATATCTCTCCAAAGCGAATGGAATTTCATTCAAAGAGTGGTTCCCGATAGTGGTCATCTATTTGAGCCACTAGGAGACGTTTTGTCGGATGTGCTTCTATACCAAAACTTTTTGATGGCCAACTTTCCATCGAAGAAAGACGCCTATTTACAAATTCAAGCCGCTATGGTGGTCGGCATCTTAACAATTCAGTTGGTAAATCAATGACGAATTTCAATCTTTCAAGAGCATGAACGAAATTAGTTCGTGAATCTATCATAATGTGCGACCTATCATTTTCAGCTGAAGATCATAGCAAAATTATGAAAAAAGAAAAGAAAGACAACCATCTCATCAAACTAAGTAAAAAAATCAGTATTAAATGACATTTGTGATTTGCACGTCTCAGAATGATCCCTGAAACCAAAAGTTCTGCTTGGCTAAATGTGAAACCTACACCAGCAAATCGCTTTGATCTGACCGCCCAACAATTTCGAGATCGACTATCTCTTCGCTATGGACGTCCATTGAATAGTCTTCCAAGTCTATGTGATGGTTGTGGCGCAGAGTTTGACATGAATTGCAAGAAGGGTGGGTTGTAGTGCAGACACAACGAAATTCAAGATGCTATTGGAGATCTAGTAGCAGCAATCGCACGGGGAGAGCGGAATGTGATAAAAGAAGTGATAATTCGAGAATCGTCTATGAGTGAAAATGGACTGCGCCCATATATTCTAGTACGGGGAGTTTGGGAGACACAAACACCGGCGTTGTTTGACGTTCTAGTTGTAAACCTTGACGCCGTGTCATATGAAGAACGAACAATCCAACAAACAAACAGCCGAAAGAACAAAAGTATTAAAGTACAAATCAGCATGTGAACAAAGACGCTACAATGCCACCCCTTTGATATGTTCGTGCGACGGCATTCTAGTTTCTCAGTCATCATCATTCATGAAATGCATTTCCAAAAGATAAAGTGAAAAATAGCACTGCTCATAATATGAGTTATATTATATACGAGTATGAGTATATATTATATATTTATATTGTATATCATATATGGCTATATTATATCCATGTCATTCATTGGATATCTGTAAAGATATCATTTGCTGTAATCAGAGCCACATCTCAATGCTTGCGTGGCTCTCGTTTAAAGTGGAGGAGCACCCTCACTTTCGCAGATGGTGCTGACATTCCAGACCAACTTTGGTAGTTTTTTTTTAATGTGACTTTCCTCTAGATTTTGAAATTTGACGCACTTTTTTTGACTTGCCGAGTTCATATGTGAATATAATTGCTTCTTTTCCTCATACTTTCGTAATAACGTGCGATTTCTCGGGAGATATCAAGCTAATTCCATTAGGCCTGAGGCCTTCGGGAATTAACGAAGAACGCAGATGAAGTAAAACTTCTCCCTCATGCACACACACACAGCCCTTTTTAGTGGCATTTAGCAGATAAATTGAGGCTGTTTCGAATTTCTATGTAATTGATCGATCTAGCACAAGAAGCTATGTGCCGACTAACATTTGACATTTCATAGTTCGACTGCGTTATTTGTTGTCTAGATGCACTGCCAATAATCCTAGAATTATTCAACGTTCATATTATGCTGATGTTGTGAGACAATGTAGAAATGAAGGATTAAACAAGAATGATGTCAATAATGGTATAAATGATTTTGGGAGTATGAGATATTAAAACAGAAATAATAGATAATGATTTCTAGCAATATTAATTGAACTTATAAAGAAAGATTTAGATAACATTTTGATAAAAAGAAATGAAGTTAATTTATTTTTCGACGCAATATGAATTATATTAAAATATAATGCGTCGAAATATAAATCAGTTTCATTTCTTTTTATCAAAATAGCCTAATGTAAAAATAATGTAGTAAATGTGAAAAAAATTAATTCAGATAGAAGAATCAATAATCCTCGCAATAAGACAGGCTTTCATTATAGAAATAATTTAAAACAATACGGGGAAGACGAGGTAGTTTCCAGAAACGAGATGGACCTGAATAATCCAGTTTTGAGAGCAATCTGTTTTCGTATTATCAGTTTTAGTAATCTATAATTCTGAAATTTGTGAGAACATGTCTCCATATAGTACTGTCTAGGGGCTCTCGAGTAAAGAGCGGCTAATAACTGCATGCAAAAGTAATTAAGATTACTTGGAACTCTTGGCAGAAACACTTGGCATTATTCAGCGACCTACCACATGTGCTATAATTCTAAAATTTGTAAGAACAGGTCGCCATAATGTACTGTCTAGGGGCGCTTAATATGCAACGAAATGCACCTCGCGCAAATGCGTTTTGAGGAAGGCAATTGTAATTCTCGAAGAAATGAAATCGAATTTGAGTTAAAAACTGGAACTTCAATGAAGTCATGGAGGATTGGCTCTGATGCCAGGTAGATGATGGCGGCCGGTGAGGCTCATCGATTTGTCTATACTGACAAATGTGGATTCAACATTTGGACAGTTTGATCACAGAGACGATCATCCTGTGGAACTCCAGTCAACGACGGGAAAAATTTGATATTGTGCTTTGTCATTTCACAGCATCATGACCCTGTGCCACAGAATTAGATATTTTGTTTATCTGCTTCGGTACCGAAGCGCACGCAGATGAATCTAATTCTGTGCCTGTGCATTCTATTGTTGCGTTACCGACAGAATGACACATGAGAATTATGCGCTATTCATCAACGAAGTCAGCAGTCTCCTAGATGCAGCGATGCCGGAACAGGGGGAGAAAGGGCCATGCTGACTGAGGAGGGGCAAGGGTGCCCTTTACAACAGGGCTGTGGAGCCGATGCGTTATCTCATCGGCTCCGGCTCCACGACACTGATGTGAAAGGCTCCGGCTCGGCTCCGGCTCCGGCTCCGACTTCAAATTCAGGTTCTATCTATGCTGGTTATCCTGGATCCGTTGAACGGGTTTTTTGGATAACGGTGTGGCCTTTAGAGGCTTGCTACAATCATCAAATTAGTTTTCATTAACAAGCAACGACTTAAGTTAATAATAAAAATGATAATAGCCTAATATAATGACAAATAACATACTTGTCATATAAATTTTTGCATGAATTGACTATCTCTGAAAGATAAAATAAAGTTATAGCCAGGATTGGTTAAATTAGATAAAGATCTCCCGCACTGGCTAAATATAAATTGGCCTAGCCTGCAACCAGTCTACTACGAGGCTACAGACCACATGAGTGATGATGATATACCTAATTAGCCGTCACAAGGGCCGAATAGTAGTATAAGCTTTTTAACAAAGCTTGAATATGAAACTGGATAGCGTATGCCTCTAAATAGCTTATAGGGCCTGTATCTACTCGAACATGGAAAGGGTATCGGCTATATAGCCAAATATACCGTATCAATAAAGATATCAATTGCTTTATTGAATATTAAAGTGTATATAGGCTAGCTTAGGTTGTTATGCTATTGCCTTTATTCAATAGTCTGTTGGTCCATGAATAATATGATCGGTGGGTAGCCCACGACTCATCATCTGTAGAAATTGTAATTTAGATAGCCTCATTGCAGTGTAGGCTAGAAATGTACAATTGAAAATTATACTTAAAAAATTAAAAATATCTAATTTAGGACAAGTTTTGTAATTCTATGCAGCATGCTTAATAAGTTAAGGCCTAACTTACATTATATTAATTTCGTATTTTTCATTATGGCGCAAAGTTGCACTAAATAATTCATCAATGATTCATGTATATTATTACTCGTATATTCAATTTATGTATAACACATTACCACTATTCCTCTGATGATGGTTAGGCTGATGAAACTGAACTCGGAGTATCACACAGTATGTTGCAGGGTGCTATGCATCATAAAAATTTGACTGCGAGCACCGAGCAGAAATCCCATCTACTTTGCTAGCTTTCGAATGCGCGTGCGGTTTAATGTCACAGACAATAGAAAAAGGGAGGTCAAAAGGCGCCTTTATTGAGAGCGTCTCAGTCTTTTTTTATTGTTTACATATAAGTCAGCATGATATCAGCATAAAGTGTTGACAGACGGAAAAAATAATAATGACAATTCTTGAAATCCACAGGTCTATGAAATTTGGGGAAATATTATTACACGATACGGCTCTTGTGCACACGGTGCGCCTGAATCAAGTTTTGGATTAAAAAAATATACCATGAGCGAAACCAATTTTTTCACGATCTATGACCTCTTGGGACAAAATAATCGCAAAAATAAAAATATTTCAATGTACAGATTTTTTACAAATGAGCTTTTTCAAAATGGCCGCCCTTTTTGCTATAAAATCGTCAAGTTGTACATTAGAATGACTTTTCTGCCTTGTTAACTCACTCCAGCAGCTGCTCAAATATCTCAAAAAATATTATCCAGCAAATGGCATAGCGTTTAGCTCATAATGGAATATCTATTTTTCATTCATAAGTAGTATATTATCGACATGATGCTATTTTCATAAAAAGGAAAATATTATTTTATTTTTTAATGAAACAAAAAGTCATTCAGTTATTAGCGTTCCATAAAGGCATTAGATTACATGTTGTCATTGAATTGATGGATTTAAAAGGAAAACCATGTCTTCAGCTAGCAATTATCAACTTAAATTTGACTGCAGGAACATTTATGAAAATAATTATGGTAGTATTTATCTCAACTGTAACTTAACTTCATACATGACTGTGACGGCGGTTTTTTGATATTCACCCCTCAAGTACTATGTATCAATAGTATGTTGGCCTATGTACATGAGGAAAAGTAAAAACGCGATCGTTAATCAAGTAACAACTTGTGACTCATGAAATCGTAGTGTACTAATTCGTAATCAAAAATGTCTAGCATTAAATACACAGACTGATCGATGTAATCGATTAGGAAATTGAGGATGCTGGTCTTGAATTTTGAAGGTTTTCCATACATCATTGAAAATGTGATGCAATGATTCTATCACTTGTTCGCTATAATGTCCCAGCCCTCGTCCAGTCATTTCACAGAAAGTTGGAATGTGGAAAAAAATTGCATGTAGTTTAGGGGTAATATTTAACGATAGCTTGCTACATGCATCCTTGAAAGCCAAGACTTTTATTTTGAAATCGGAGTCTAACACTAGACCATAACACGAACTGACGACTTCGTTGAAACAACGGAACGCATTGACGTATTCCAGAATCACTGATTCTCTTGGGCAGATGCTCTCAAGTCGGTCAACATTCTGCAAGAGATGTCTTGAACTGTTGCCAGAAAAACTTCCTCCATGTACTGGGCTTCTCTGGACATTGCAAGCACGAAGCCAAAGATGCGCCTGGTCCCACTCTTTTTCCAAAGCCGAATAAAGAGTGGCAGTTGGTCCGGAGAGCAAATGAAGTTCAGGAGATGGAATCAGCTCAATGATGGGAGTTGAAGGATCTGATGTAAATTTGATGATTGTGGGGTGAATAACATTGTAAAATTGCATGGCTCTAAGTTTATCTTTACCGGTCTCAAAATACTTTCAAAAATTTTTATTTAATGATGAAAGTGTCCTCGGCGGACCCTCAGTCTCTAGTTTTCCCTTCTCAGCAATATACCAGCTGCACGGATGCTTGCTGCCATGTGGCATAAGGCCAAGGAGTATATTGCAAAGTTTCAAGTCACATGCAACAACGAAGGATTCTGCCATGGTGTGCAGACCAGTTTTCATCCAAAGAAGCTTCACATTATTATAATTTTCCTGCACGTCGGGTACTAAAGCAAGAATAAAACTGCGCTTAAACCCGGAGTCTTTGAACTGGGATGTCAAACCTGACACGAAATTACGGCGTGAGGAATGTGGAGTAGTGTCTTGTTCATTAACTAAAAAGACAGACAGTCCAATTTTAAAAAAATCCGCCTCCTCCGTCAATTCCGATTCGAATAAGCATATTGTCACTGTTTAGTCCCCTTTTTGATTTTATTATACTTATCAGTTGATCTACATCGTTGTAGAAGACTACATACTTTGAATGCCGGTCGACAACCTCATCTTTGACCATTGAGCTGATTCCATCTCCTGAACTTCATTTGCTCTCCGGACCAACTGCCACTCTTTATTCGGCTTTGGAAAAAGAGTGGGACCAGGCGCATCTTTGGCTTCGTGCTTGCAATGTCCAGAGAAGCCCAGTACATGGAGGAAGTTTTTCTGGCAACAGTTCAAGACATCTCTTGCAGAATGTTGACCGACTTGAGAGCATCTGCCCAAGAGAATCAGTGATTCTGGAATACGTCAATGCGTTCCGTTGTTTCAACGAAGTCGTCAGTTCGTGTTATGGTCTAGTGTTAGACTCCGATTTCAAAATAAAAGTCTTGGCTTTCAAGGATGCATGTAGCAAGCTATCGTTAAATATTACCCCTTAACTACATGCAATTTTTTTCCACATTCCAACTTTCTGTGAAATGACTGGACGAGGGCTGGGACATTATAGCGAACAAGTGATAGAATCATTGCATCACATTTTCAATGATGTATGGAAAACCTTCAAAATTCAAGACCAGCATCCTCAATTTCCTAATCGATTACATCGATCAGTCTGTGTATTTAATGCTAGACATTTTTGATTACGAATTAGTACACTACGATTTCATGAGTCACAAGTTGTTACTTGATTAACGATCGCGTTTTTACTTTTCCTCATGTACATAGTACTTGAGGGGTGAATATCAAAAAACCGCCGTCACAGTCATGTATGAAGTTAAGTTACAGTTGAGATAAATACTACTATAATTATTTTCATAAATGTTCCTGCAGTCAAATTTAAGTTGATAATTGCTAGCTGAAGACATGGTTTTCCTTTTAAATCCATCAATTCAATGACAACATGTAATCTAATGCCTTTATGGAACGCTAATAACTGAATGACTTTTTGTTTCATTAAAAAATAAAATAATATTTTCCTTTTTATGAAAATAGCATCATGTCGATAATATACTACTTATGAATGAAAAATAGATATTCCATTATGAGCTAAACGCTATGCCATTTGCTGGATAATATTTTTTGAGATATTTGAGCAGCTGCTGGAGTGAGTTAACAAGGCAGAAAAGTCATTCTAATGTACAACTTGACGATTTTATAGCAAAAAGGGCGGCCATTTTGAAAAAGCTCATTTGTAAAAAATCTGTACATTGAAATATTTTTATTTTTGCGATTATTTTGTCCCAAGAGGTCATAGATCGTGAAAAAATTGGTTTCGCTCATGGTATATTTTTTTAATCCAAAACTTGATTCAGGCGCACCGTGCAGTCCTCCCCCCCCCCATTTTTTCTCTGGTCAAAAGATGCAGCACCATTGGATGTCCGTTTCAGCATCACCGGTTTGAGTGAAGCATTCCGTGCTGTTATAAAAATCTACGTGGGTAATTGCGATGTCATGGTCGCAAACTTCGTAAGCAAGTCAACATTGTAATTTGCCTTCGGGTTTTTCGCATTGAAATATACCCTTTGAATTTTGAAGTCAAAGGAAATTCATTGTGAATGAGATACCTTTAAAATAATAGCGCGCTACTAGAAGTGGCTGGGTCGCTTATTGCTATAGCCATGTGAGGACTTGTAGTCAGGTCATTCGTGTGAGTGTGAAGAGTTATCCCTCCAATCAAAATTGATCAAATTGAATAATCGATTGTTTTGAAAAATGTAGGTGGGGGACTGCACAAGAGCCTACAATACAATCTAAGGAAATTGGCATTGTCACAGATGCCAGTAGCTTCTGCCAGCAGCCATACCGATAGATGATAGCCTACATAGTAACCGTATTAGATTTAAGACATTGCGCAAGAAATGTAGCTATATTATCTTTGCTGACTGAACTGGAAATGTGTACATAAATGACTGGCGACTTGTCTCTAGGAATCTACAATCATCTAGTTAGCATGCATATAATAAGTCTTCAAATTAATGGATTTTGGAGAATACGTTGTCAATATGGAAATTAGTCTTACGAAACATATGCAATAAAAAATATTACACATGTGTGTAAATATATAATAAATATAATACAAAAGAAGGCGGCAACTGCAAAGAAAGATATCGTGGAGGACAGATCATTGGTATACTTAAAAGACATATCTTTAGATTTCAAATGATTTAATTTTTTTATGATGCCAATTAATAACTTTCAAAATTCTAGATTTATACCAAAGCTGAAACTATCGGAGCCGGAGCCGGAGCCTTTGTGATAAATCGGCTCCGGCTCCGACCAAAACCATCGGCTCCTTAAGGCTCCGGCTCCGGCCCGGCTCCGGCTCGGCTCCGGCTCCACAGCCCTGCTTTACAACAATTCCTTTCGAGATTTAATTTTGAATTAGAAGTATTTCTGATGAAATAATATTCTTCTTTGCTCATGATTTCAGAAATATCGAATTAATTTTGAACAAACATTGAGCTAGTTACCTCATTTTGGTAATGAAAAATGCAGCAGATTCCAAGAGTCTCCACTGCTTCTAAGTTCTTTTATCGACAAGATCACATCAATCATCAAAGTGACTCGAAACCATGATGTTGCATACTTATGTACACCCATGGACCCTGCACTAAAAGATGATGGGTTTAACGTTATCACCGCCGTTAGCTTAGGCAATTTTTGCTAGAAGGCAATTTTTATGAAAGAATAATTTATGTTTTGATCAAGCACTTGGTAGAATGGCTTATACATACAATGCGAGAAATCCATTAGGCACATTACACACGCGACATTATCCATTACACAGTGTAAATGTTATTTTGTACACCCATTCAGCAGAATTACTTGGTGGTTTTTCTCGAAATTACATCTTTTTGAGTCATCGTTCTACGTAGCTTGCAAGTGAGGCCTCACCTTCTACAAGAACCAAAACGTTAGCTTTCCAGTCTCCGAAATAGATGGAATGAAACCAAAAAGAGATTAGCAAGCGATAGAATGTAAGTTATATTAATATACGTGTTCGGCATTACTCGAATGACCACCACTCGATTATCATTCGAGTGTTCTCGAATGAAACATCGATGTGTTTATAGGGCATCATTCATAATGTAATACTAATGTTCCTTTTAATTCAGTATACCATTTATATAAGCTGAGATGTAGGTCTAGAAGAAACAGATACATGATTGCATATTCTTAAAAATAAATTATTACTCATTCATACGATCCTGTAAGATCGACTATAGAAAGCCTATCAATGTTTTACACACTTCTTTTTAAATCGACTTTACAAAATGCGGGAAGTTTTCGTCATCACTGTATTGCTGTCATTAAGAATGGTTTCTTGCCAATAGGTCAACTACAGATTCTGTTTTGGCAAATTTACCGCTCAAAATAATTCATTGAAATAACCAGCTTTTATCTAATGCAATAAATAACGAATAATCTACTGTATACATGCTAATTTTCTTCTGAGATGAAATAGACGAAGCTTCATAGCTTCATGAACCTACGTATGCTGTACTTGAGAATGCATCCCCTTTGTTTAACTGAAAAACTTGAAAAAATAATTACTTTCACCATTTTCTGATTATGATGTATGGATGTTTATAGAACAGACCACACTTGTATAATTGTTTATCAACAATGTCTACTATTATGGACATTGAGCAATGTATGATTTCTGTGAACATTGAATTTTATTCACAGCTGAAGGCGAGCTTTAGTTTTAGATATTATGAAGTTTACTAGCCCACAACAGCCATATCTCCCATCATAATTGAATTATATTCTCTTGCTGCTTAACATGTTTTGCCTTATTGAAATATTTAATGTCAGCCTATTTAACGAATAAATTAATCTCAATAACTGGTACTCTCAATCATATTATCCTATGCTGAAAGCTTCAAATGCAACGAAATAGGTAACCATCGATCTGAATAATAGCGAATAGAATTATTCACATTCTCTCATCTTGTACATGTTGTCATTGGTTGCTATACGGTACTTTAGATATAAGAATTATCATTTTGAATGAAGAAAACAATGGAATATGCTGAGACGCCCTATCACGAGTGGATTAGTACTTAGTGGATTCTTGGCAAATTATCACACACTTACTCGTATTTTGCTTCGGGTACTCAGAGTCACTAATCGAGTAAAACTTTGAGAGTGAATAGCCTACTCGTGTCGAACGCTATTACCCTGGTCTGTATGTGTGAAAGTCTTTAATAGCTTCAGCTTCTTGGTATTGAAAATACATGTATATTTTCCTGCCGCATGTGCCCTGCTATACAACTATCCGCCTGAAAGATGGACGCACTACCCATCGGTGGCTTAATGTAATGTAAGTAAGTAGTTGCTTCTTTGAGGACATAAGTCACTTGACACGATACGTTATATTCTCTTGACAGACGACCCTCTCTGAATACGTCACTGGCATGTATGTGACTTTTTAGGAAACCAACTGCAGTTTTATCGCGTGCTCCAAAATTGATCGCTGTGTGGTGCTGAGCGACTGATAACAAGGACTACATATAAACCATGTCAGCTGTTTCAGTTGTGTGGAAGCCACAAAAACGAAAACTCTAAGTGATGATGCGTTTTTGCTTTATAAATTTTATTCACTATCTTTTGAACCTGCGAGAATTATTTTTTGAGGATGAAAACATGAAATTTCATCTTCCTCCTCTCCTGACGACCCCTTGTGGATTTTCTTCATCAACTGGATCGGACTCCGTCAAACGCATCTCTGCCACCAGCATTTTTTCCTCCTGCACCTTCGTCACGGCTGTTGCTTCCGCTCCATAAAGCATTGCGGTCTCAATATCGTTTTCTGCATCTTCCCTTTCAATTTCGCTGTTGCTTTTCTGTCGCACATAAATACAGATTGTTTCATAAAAAATGGATCACCCTTAAACATCGCCTTAACTTCAACTTTGTCTAACTCCGCCAAACTTGAACGAATTTCTCTGAAATTTGGAAGATATGTCAGTTGTGCTTACTAATATCATTGTTGGAAATTTCAAGCATGAATATTGAGTTGTTTTCCTGTTATAGATAAAAAAGTAGTAGATAGTTTGATCTTCATTTAGCAATGTTACACAAAATCATACCTCACTCTTATAAAATTACATTTGTTTCCTTTGTTATGTAATATGTTGCTCTACAAGCCAAAAGCTATCAAGCAAAACAAAAATAAAGAAAATCGGTCAATCAGAGCCAGTATAGCACCATTATTCATCAACAGTAATGTAACTGTTACATGTGATTAACTGGACTTCATGTTCCATAGCTTCCTGACTTCGTTGCGGTGGTGTTGGCAGCACTCCTGATTGCTTTCAGCTAGAAATCTATCTCTTACCGGTTGAAAACAATACAATGCACAAATAACAATAACGAGATCGCATTCACAAAAGGCAAAGTGTCAGCCTTGCTAGAACTAGGCTTTTCTTTGCGAGCTACAAGCAAGCGACTAAATGTCCCTTACACAAATGTGCATCGATGGCATAATGATGATTTTCGACTCTGTCGTAAAGAGGGCTCTGGCCGTCCACGCAAAACATCCAAACGTAGAGACCGCCTAATTTTGAGATTTGTTAAAGTTGATCCAAGTCTCTCGTTAACTGAGATGGCTGCACTAGACTACTCGTCTATTTCTAAGTCCACTATTCGTAGAAGACTTATTGAGTCGAATTTCAAGAGCTGTAAGAGGCCCTCTCAGATCGAATTATCAGATCAGCGTACAAAAAGACGTCTCAGATGGGCAATGAGTCATTTGTCACTGGCGAAATCAATGGGATCGGGTTGTCTGGTCTGATGAGGCATCAGTCCGTCTGAAGGATAGTGATGGTCGATTGAGATTATGGATAAAATCTGATCAGGAAATTCCGAGACATTTACATGGTCCCCGGGTACAAGGTGGTGCGACTCTACTGATTTGGGCTGGCATTTGGACCAATGGCCGCTCTGAACTTCACATACAGCAAGGAACCATGAATTCTGAACACTATGTGAATGTTTTACGAATGAACATTGGCCAAATGACAGATCAACTTGGTGATCCATCGACTTGGTTATTTATGGATGATAATGCTACGTGTCACAGGAGTAGTAGAGTCAACTTATGCAAGTCTCAATTAGGGCTTAGGACATTATCTTGGCCAGCTCGCTCTCCAGATCTGAATCCCATAGAAAATGTATGGAGTATTCTAAAACGTAACGTTCGTCGTTCACTGCTACCTACAGATGGCGTATCACAACTTACGTCACTGTTAAAAAGAGAGTGGAGAAAGTTAGATCAGTCAAAAATCAACGATATCATCGAATCAATGCCTAGACGAATTGGTAATGTCATTGACAATAAGGGTAGGGCCACAAAATATTAGCTTCTTAAGAACCGTTACTGTATCATAGCTTATCAGATTATATAAGGACATTTAAATATATTAGGGACATGAAATAACATGAAAAATGCTTTCTGTATCATACTTATGTTTTATTTAGTCAAATTTTAGGATGATCCACTTTTTATGAAACGGACTGCTAGTTATTCACGCTCACCAATCCTTTTCAATACTCCTCGTCACTTCTACAGTGTATGCCCTATCCTCCATCCACCTGCACACTCCGATCCAATGTCTACACCTCCACATTACATCATCGTCTTTCTCCACTTTTGCTTTCAATTTATGATGTTCCGTCTATGGTATCTCCTTGCTTTCGTGCATCTTTCCTCCATCACTCCTCTACACATCTCTGGTCTCAGGTCCATTTCTTTTTTGTCTTTTCGCACAACGCGACACTGTCTGCAAAAGCATATCCCAAGGTGCCTCTCTCTGAAAGTCTCTGGCCAAACAGTCCACGACGATTGCAAATAGTACCGGGCTAATGACGGAACCTTGATGCAGTCCCACCGTGGCCTCAAAGTCTGACGTGTCTCCGCTTTACATCTCACTTCTCGCTCACATCTCGCGGCACACTTTTCACATGCATCTTGGATTGGGCGAAAATACTTCCCTCTACTCCTTTCAGTCGTAAACAGCTCCATGTATCTTTACTTGGTATCCGACTGTGTCTTCTCCGGGTCAATAAACACGCAATGCAAATGCTATTGTCCTTAACGGAATCTTTCCATCAGTTGCGATGTTGCAACCCAAAAATGGTATCGCTTTTCCCAAGCATGAACCCAAACTGTTGTTGTGATCATCCTACCTTGTCTCTTAGTCATCTGTCTAGTATTCTCTCCTACAATTTCTGAATATAACAAGTCACTTAAGCACCTTGGCACATCCACTTTACTTAAGCACCTTCCACAATCTTGGGCGTCTTCCATCCGCTTAAAGATGCGGATAGAAATGCTGTCTCTCCACTCATCTGCCATCCGTTCTGTCTTCATAATTTTCTGAAAGACATTAGTAAGCTCCTCCATTTTGGTCTGACGAAGTATTTTCTAAGCTTCTGCTTTGATATTGTCCACTTCTACCGCTCTGTCTCTTCATCTACTTTAAAGCTTGTAGCCCGGCAGTCAAAGCCAGCTGGAACGAGTCCAAAAATGAGACTTTCATAAAATGATGTACACTCTATGCCTACTACGAATCTGCGCGACTGCCGAGTTCTACCTGGTTTCTCTTCTTGTCAGACACCATCAAAGAAAAGTTAATCCAATGGGACAAAAATTGATTTTTGCTTTTTGGCGAAAATGAAATATTCCATGTTTGCTCTTACCAACAGAAAAGTATTAAGTCAAGAGCAATAATTTTTGAGATGGAGTGTCTTCAGGTCATTTCCGATGATGTTCATGTATTTTTCTCATGTTTCTGATCGGTGATGTTTTTGAGAACGTGGCTAAATGTGATTTGTATGTTTAGCTTCATAGACTGCATGAACATGATAGGAGATTACCTGAAGACAATCCAAGTAAAAAAAGTATGACTCTGGGCTTAATACTTTTTACATAGTCAGAGAATACCTAGAAAATTTCATTGTATCCAAGAACGTCAATCTGCTTCCCATTGAACTGAAAAGAAGAGGATCTAACTAGAACTCAGCAGACGTGCAGATTCAAAGTAAGCAAAGGGCATCATTCTGTGAAAGTTTCATTTTCGGCCTCGTTTCCTTAACTCGTTCTGGCTGTCGGACGATAGTGCAACTTCATCTTTCTTTTCTTCAGTTACTTCCATTCCCACTGTTGGGTCAATTACGATGTGCATCCTTTGGTTTTCCATATCAATTGACTGCTAGTGATCTTTCCAACAGTGTCGAATTTCTGCGTCATCACTCAACGTTACAATCTTTCACTAACTTTACCTGGCATACATCCTGCGCTGAGACTCCTGATTTTTCGATGCCTCGAGTAGACCGATGCGAAGATAGCAACGCGCTTGAGACTATTCTTTTCGCGGACTGTCAATTGGAATTGGCTGCGCTTGGTCTGGCCAAATGTGTCCCACGACGTAGACGGATGTTGGTAGTCTGATTCGGAGGGGTCGTCAGTCTCGATTTCATCATCTGATTCAGCGTCTGCTCTAGAGGTGCACGAGGCCGTCGTAGACCCTCAAGAAATGTACGCTCACACTTGCGGGTCTCTATTCCTGCGAGAATATTATCCGAATCATCCATCGAGCAGTTATTGGAATCATCACGTTGCATGATGAGGAAGGCCTTGTCTTCGTCGTTGCTATCATTCGTTGGTCATGAGAGACATGGCATCCTGATGCGAGATATCAAAGAGATCCTCGAGATCACTCTTAAGCTGCGTTCACACATGAGAGCTGAGACCTGAGACTCAGGCAATCATCCAATCAAACGGCAAGATTACAGCTTCCGTCGTCCATTTCAAGCGTCAATCAAAATTATGCTGCGACTAACTCCACGTAGTCTGAACAGTCCTGAGACATGCCTGAGACCCACTAGCTTCATCCGCTGTTGTTTGTGCAGTCGTTGACCAGGGGGAGGCTCACCACGTTTGCTGAGAGATAGTGTCAACGGTCCTGAGACAAGCTTCTCTCAAGTTTCTGAGAGAAGCCTGTGAGACAAACTCCACGATCCTTGTCTCAAGTGTGAACAATCCTGAGACTTTCAACTGAGGCAACGACCATGTCTCAGCAAAAGTTGTACACGTTTCAACTTTTCTGAGACTTCCTTGTTATCAACATCCAACTGGATTGTGTATTCGACGGTCATTTATTTTGTACACATATACGCGGAATATTACTTTGTGCTCATGTGTTTCTGTTGGTTGCACAAATCAATTCAGTCTAAACTAGTGATTCATTTGATGACATTTACGATATTAATTATACTTGTAAATATTGTCATGTTTTGCTTCTTTCAGAAATCTTAATTTACGATGAATCAGACAGAAACATAATGAGGCACGTACAGGCTACTTTAACTTGATTGATGAAATTAGTTTTGAGCGATTTGTGTATATCATGGTGGCCATATTTTTTTACTACCAAAAGCGGGACACTAAATAGTCAGTAGTAGAAAAAACATGAAAAACAGCGGACTTGCATCTACATGTTCGTAAAGATACGCAATAATCAACTTAATGTCAATGCGCTGAATAACGACGCGCATAAAATGTCAACAAGCAGGAATCTTTTAATTAGGATTTCTTCGGTTAGTTCATTCCCACATGCATGCCGAATGAAACCGGTGTTGTCAATTCAGTTTTTCAAGAAACTCATTTAACCGAGTTTGCCGGAAATTGACCAAGTTAAGTTTAACTCGGTATACTGAGTTTTATAACTCAGTAAAATATTCCAGCAATACTCGGTTAAATCAGTTACAAAGGAAAAATACACAAGTAGGCCGAGACTAAAGATTGGGCAAAAACTTGTATTGGGTATACCCTAAATTTGGGTCAAAACCAAAAACCCAAGTTTCAATAATTGAGTAGAATTGAGTAAACGAAGTACATTGTTTGTATTTTGTGCTGCCATGAAGATTCTTCTATAAGCCGAAATTCCAATTGGGTCCATGAGAAGTGTGGTATTAGTGTGAAACGATTTTTTATTACAATAACTGTAATTAGTAGCCTAAGTACGTGCATCACGTTATAAAGCTTTCCTTTATTTTAACCTACACTGATATACTGACTATTCTTGAAGATTTTTGATTTAATTATGATTGAACTGCACATTGCTCATAACAAAGCAATTGTTTTCATTTTATCAATCAGAAATACAAACAGACTTGATAAATGGCATCTGCGTAGTCAGTGCATGGTTAAGCATGTTTAGAATACGAAATTGGAATTAATTCATTTTTGGATAAATGTCGGCTATTGCAGAAAGTTTAAGGGTGTGAAGATAACTGCGAAGATATCCATGTAAGATACATGGAATATGTAAAAATTTAATGTACAGCAAAATATATGTAAGCTTGCAGCAAATGCAATATGTACGAACTTTCAATGCGCGGCATTGTCAAACCCAAAGTGAAACATCCATTCATCACTAGTATTTGATTTTTGAAATATTCTGTGAATTGAGTGAAACTTTGATTAAAAAATCAGAACTTTATGATCTTATCACGCCTCAAATCAAAATATCAATTTTATAACTTTATTTGTGTAGGTCGTATATGCAGCATTAATAGTGCAGCAGACCCAAGTTTTGTATTGAAAAAAAACATGTTTTGTATGACTTACCCAAGGACGACCCAAAACCCAAGGTCCAACCTTGCAAACCATTAGAAACTGATTATTATTTAGGTATATTTTATAAGCTCTTCAATCGAGAGCTTCTTTCATCAAAGTTTGAAGGAAGAGGATGAGTCATTTCACCATCTAGGTTAGGGATGCGGAGTCGGAGTCGGAGTCCCGCAGTCCTATCATTTTTGCTGGAGTCGGAGTCCTATCAAATGATAAGACTTTAGACTCCGGCCTATAACTAGACCCGAAACATAATGCAAACAAATTATTTATTCTCGTGCATAGCTGTCATTGTCTTGATGTCAACTTTCTCCATCAAACGAAAGTACAGAAACACTGCTGCATGCAAAGTTTGTAATAGTTGAGGAAATGAACCGTGATAGTGAAAAAAGGATTGTCTTTTCAGTCGGTGATTTAGTAGAGAAGACAAGCCTTCCTAGACTCGATCACACCTACGCGCCGAAGGTTACATCAGAGACAAAAATGAAATGCTAGTTTGTTTGAGAACATTACCTCCTACCCTTACGTTAATCGTGTGTGATGGCTTCTCTAAAGCGCATATTGGAATCGAAGGTGTACTCATATTTTTTTTGGAGAAGGATGGGGATTTTCCTGCCTGGTAGAGACTGGAGAAAAGACATCAAGTAGATGAGAGGAGCCGAGTCGCATGCATCCAACTGAAAACGACATTTGATCAACTTTCATCGAAAATGATTGATAATTGATACAGTAATCATCACTAAATATAGGTTCAGGTAAGCCTATAATGATCTATGATGTACGTTACCAGTTAATTTTTCAAAAAAGGCTATATATACTTGACACCCGGAGTCGGAGTCGTATCAAAATGATAGGACTCCCCATCCCTGATCTAGGTACATGGCTCCAAGTAGAAAATTAAAAACATGAGATTTATTAAGTTCATGAGAGAAAGAGAGAAACGTTTATATATTTGCAAAGTAAATGGAAATCGTAGATCTTAGGCACATACAAAGACAAATATAGAGAGAGCAAATATATATATACAACAAAGACATTTCAAAATTAGTACAATTAGCACTGGTGCACGGAAGCAGTCTAATAAAAATTAAATGTTGTCCAAGTGTGAGATTAAATGTAATGATCAGAAAATGTTGAAACACGAGTGTCAAGCCAGTCGGTCCAAGTGTTATTAACCATTATTGCTGCAGTCGGGAAGAACGAATTCCTTCTCCTGGTAGCTTTACAAGGTGGTAAAACTATACCTCTCCTCAACATGGAGAGATTGAAAGAGGTTGTTAGAAAGTAATATGACAGAGCTGATCTGAATTCGCCCGAGAGAGGGAAGTTAGAAGAACTTCTAGACTATGTAAAATTTAGGCTATTTTTGTGGTAGGCTATCTACTATTGATGAACATTTTGAAGGAGGCATAGAGCCTAGGGAAAAGAAATACATGAAATACATGAGCATTCATGACTTTCATGAGCATTTCATACTTCTACTGAAATAATTTGACGAAAGGAACCAATCTAAATGAGTAGGCCGTCAAAATAGTTTGAATAATTTGAGCCTTCAAATAATTTGAGATTTAAGTTCAAAGGAAATCAATTACCGTAAATACCCGCGTATAGGACGATACCACGTATAGGACGCAGTGGATATTTGACCCTAAAACCGATGGAAAAACTGTGAGCCTGTGTATAGGACGCATCCAAATTTTATTCCTGAATTTCCATTAATTTTTATAAAAACGATGACCATAAGTCAATTAAGGTGAACTCCATTCAATCGCTATGATCGTCGTGTGTGCTGATTGCTGACTCACTCATCCTGTCAGTCAGCAGATGTCTGTCTAGCCTATGTAGACTATCGTGGAAAGGATGGGTTTATTGTTCGAATCGACATTGATCATCAGTATTGCGCGTAATCCAAAATCAAGTTCTGTGCGTCAGAAAACAATAGTGCACTTCTCATATTGATAAATATTGTAAGTTTGAAATTTATATAATAAATTTTTGATTTTTTGATAAATGCATAATTTTTATAATAGAAGTATCCATGGATAAGACGCACCTGGGTTTTTAGGTCAACTTCTTAAGAAACAAATGCGTCCTATACGCGGGTATTTACGGTATAAAAATTATCAAAATTACTCATTATGTTAAAATAGCAATGCATTAAACAACCTACGTAAGAGTTGATGACCTGTTTACGTGGAGTATTTTACGAATACCTATAGGCTTTCAGCGGCTTGCCCACGTCTATTCTTCATGACGATTTATGACAAAATGAATCATGAGTCTCAGCAAGATCTCACATAGTCTGAACGGAACCTGAGAGCTAGCGCAACAAAAGGGTATTAATAGAAACATTTTTCAATTTATCTGCGACCTGATGTCGATAGTGTGAACAGGTCTGAGACCTAGGTCTCAGCAGATCTCAGGTCATGTCTCAGCGAGTATCAGCGTCGATAGTTCAGTGAAGGAGAGGCTCAAGAAAATGAGGGGCAGCTTTTTTCCTGAGATCTGTCTCTCAAGTGTGAACGGGTTGGTCTCAGTCTCAGGTTTGATTTTAGGTCAACTCTCAGGTTCTTCTCTCATGTGTGAACGTAGATTTAAACTGAGCTTCTTTCGCTACCTGCAGATCGCCATTGCGATATCGACTCTTTTTGAGTGACTGATAAGTTGCACATAGCTTCTCTAGCTTCTCCTGGCACTTGCCTGATCGCCTGGTTGGGGTGCGAGCTTTGCTCCAAAAGGTATCATGTCTTAGATCATCAACTTCGAACTGTCCCGCATTGACATGCTGCACTCAAGGTGATTGCAGGCGAAAAGTCGCAGCGCAGCGCCTGCCATGTGCAGACCGGCTCCCAGAATTCTGGAATCAGCTTTGCCAATAAGCCAGACATCATTTGAACTGCGGGTGTTCATCGTTCGAGCCTTGTGAATGAAATTATTCAAAATTTGCGGAAACATTTGCAGTTTCTCGAAGGATGATACTTTCAAATACCAAATATTACAAATTTAGTGAGAACCTTTCATTCATACAGGATTTCACCCTTTTTCATTTTTGAAAAAAGGTGTTACTATTTAAAATCTTTATTGAAGAAGTATTCTAAGAGAAGGAAACGGTTAAGATTTGGAACCTATATTTAATGACATTCACTTAACTATTATAAGCCATGACTGACACGCATAAGGATCTATAAACGTGCAACAAGTTGTCTCGTGACTGTATCTTGTGACCTTATATTTCCTAACTATTCATTAAGGATACTTACAGTACTTAAGGATCTATAAGAGTGAGTTGTTTACACGAATTACAGGTTTAGTGAAAACACTTATTTATCTGCACTAGAAATGTGAAAATTCATACAAGTAATTCCTGGTTAATTTAGTCATTCTAAATATTGAAAATGCAATACGATATTTCACGAAGGACTTCTTGCTTCGTTCTTATTAGAAGCCATTCCATTAACTTTTTCAGCCTTTGATAGATTTTTTGCGAAAATTTCTCAGACCTCGTAAACAAAAATGAATTTTTTGAGACAACTCTAAACATCATCCAATTGGACAAAATTTTAGTTTACACTTCTATGTTTTCTTGGCATTGTGCTAAAAACAAGCGGGTTACTCCTTCTCTTTATTTGCATTCGTAAAGTTATGTACAATAAAATTGAGTAGGTAAAAACCACGGTGCTTCGTGTCCCAGACACATCAAAAGGTGGGACCGTGCAGTCATCAATACCACGCATTATGTAGCAATGAGACCAAGATGTGTTAAAAACCGTTAGAAGTTTGGTAGTTCGTTCTTGTGGTTCATAGCGGGTGTTAATCTGTCAATTTGACGAGCTTCATTAATTAGGCAGTCAACGGCATTGTCACTTTTGTCCAAGATATCTATGGTTAGGTCGTTTATTGACGGAACATGTTCGTCCGCGTGAAATTTCCAGAAGTGCTCATACAGATCATTTTTCTTGTTATTAGTGATATCGCGCTGGTGCTCTTTATGCTTATTAGTGAACGGGCGGTTAGTTTGACCGATGTAGAAATATCCACGCAATAAGCAGGTAAATTTATAGACTAAAAACCGGTCAGAGCAACAATACTTGTTAGGTAGTTTTGTGCAGATGGTACAATCTTCGTGTTTTCTGTTTTTAGTGTTGGTGACTTGGGATAAAGTAGGACCTAACTTATTAACTATTTGAATAGGTAAGTCACATTGTTTGGCCAGTTTTTTCAATTTGCGATTACAGCGATCGCTGACATAGTTCAGTTTACATACAACGTTCTTTTCACTGGCGTTCCTATGTTTACTTTTATTTTTCTGCTTACTTTTAGAGACATCGCAGGTGGAGAAACCATTTTACCTGAAATGGTGGTGAAGGGTTTTTAAAGATTCGTTTTGTTCTGCACTACTTGAACACCGATTGGTAACGTTGTTTATGCTATTTTTAAGGTAGTTAGTTTTAATGTGATTCAGTATCCAACTATTTTTGTTGAGGGATATACCCGAGTGATGGCTCTTGACAAACCACTTGCGGTTCAGTTGACAATTTTTGATTTCAAGGCCAATATCTAGAAAGTTGAGAAAATTGTTTTTTGCTATCTCTACAGTGAACTTTATATCATCAGAAACGGAATTAAAAACTTCTACTATTTTATCGATTTGTTTGTCGTTGACTCTAAACTCTCAAAAAAATAGTAGAAGTTTTTAATTCCGTTCTTCCATGAAGTTCTTCGATTAATCTTGTGCAAAATTTTCTTCGTTCCTCCATAGAGTGATCACTCAACAGACGGCTGTTGTTACATTTTGATTGGCTTCAGGGTCAGATCATTTCTCAAAATGTCGTGGATTTTGAAACTGAGTGTTACAGACTAGCTGCAATTGATCGACAGCTACTCCTTGGATTTGCAACAACAATGTCTTCCAGTCGTCCGATGTCTTCGGAGCTCCATGTCTTCGAAGATACTCGCATAATGTTGACACTTCCTGTTTCCATGAAATTCTCGATCATTTCTCTAACTCGGAGCATTTTCTTTCTTCTTAATGCTGCGACATGTGCAGAATGATCGAACAGCAGCTGTGACACATTCCATTCATGAAAGAAAACTTGACGAGATCAACTTTATCTGTAGTAGTCTCCATCATACAAATACAGCAATGAATAATGACAAGATTGACGAATTCTGGTCTTCATCATTCATTCAATTGATGACTCACTTAATAACTAAAAATAAAGCATTCGGCTTTTGTGATTTCAACCAATAGTTCTGTTCACCGCTATTTCCTATGATCTATTTTTCTGCTTTGTGTGATTACACGAAAAAGAAAAGATATTAGTGCTGGAATGTAAATATTTAGTATTGCTTTCATTGTATATGTGGTCTGTTTTTTAAGTAAAAAATACTGATCATAAGCAGTCGCAACAACAAAACTGAAACAAGAAAAGTAAATCCCCCTCTTTCAAAAAGTAGAGGAATTCAAAAATGTTCACATCAAGCTGAATTATAGACATTTTAATTCTGCCATAAAACTCTGGACACCTGTTTATGCCTCCTCCGATCACTGATGCATGCGAAACTGCAATTAAAGGCAGCAAGCTTCAGCTAAAATTTAATCAAAATGCCATGTTTCACGACAAAAATAAGTATTTGAAAAATCTAGATGCGTTTAGCACCTTAAGCAAAGGCGCATTAACTGCATGACCTAGAAATGGCTCTGAACTTACGGTAATACTAATCACTTAATCAGAAAAACTCAGACAAATGTCATTTTACCGAAAACTTCAGTCTGTTTCTAATTAGATTTATTAAGTCAAAGGTACCGGGCGGGACTCCCCAGATCGGCTGTCGCTGTACATCATTTTGTGAAAGTCTCATTTCGGTCTCATGTTGGGGGTTTGACTATGTCGAAGGATCTTGGGTCGCAGCCGGAGCCGCCCGCAGCCGTGGTAGATGGTCGGAGCTGGAGCCATCGACCCTGACGTCGACTTTGTTACCGTCGGGGTAAAGGCTCCCGATGCAATAGGCCCTTGTGGCAGAGGGCACGAATGCCGGTGCTCCATTGAATGGTATCGAAAGACAGATCTTGAGGGCGTTATACTATTTAGGGGCCTCTGCACCCGGTTTGCCGGAGGAGGATAACATCTTGGCTTTTGCTCAGGGGCAACCACCCTCCGGTCAGTGTAGCCAGCCCCGCTGCCATCCTACTGCGGGACGCAACAACAGCAACAACAGCAGGGAACGTAAAATGCAAGATTAATGTCTTCCGACGTTATATGTCAGATAGCGCAGCACCGCTATTGGTGAAATCCTGTGGAAATTCTGTAATGGAGCTTGCTCTGGCGGTATTCCGTTTTCTATTATTGATCAGGATACAGGCAATTTCCCCCCAAACACTTCTGCACCTCAAAGTCAAATGTCAGATGATGTCTCGCTCCTTGCTCATCAGATACTGCGTGTATCTTATCTTTCTTGAACACAAATGCGCACTTGGGATATCAAACGTTGCCCTTCGAAAAGATACTTCTCAATCTTCGACGTTTAAGAGCTATCGATCAGATCTTGCCGTTGATGGAAATAGGAATGGAAATATATATGCTTTATCATGCACACACACATTGTCTAACAAAAATTATTGGAACGTTGACCTGGGTGAGGAGTACGCTATTGATAAAGTTGTCATTTACAATCGAATAGCACCATGTTGTTCAAATAGGTTGCAAGGAGCAAGAGTTTATTTGAGTCGAGAGGAGCCTTTCAAATGGTCAAACGGATTAAAGAAGCAATTCCTGTGTGGAGGATTACTAAAATCTACCCAAGGAGTAGGACAGATACCCGTGAGCTGCAACTACACCATCGCGAGATTTGTTTCAATCGTAAAAGAAGCTAACGGTGCATTGACTTTGTGTGAAGTGGAAGTTATGGGAGGTAAGCTCCTCCATTTTCATCGACAATTTTTACATCAGGCTGATTTTCAGAACTATGTGATTGGTAATATTAATCTTGATATAGAAAACTATATAATAATTAAATAATGCGACTGATATGATAAAATATGTCAACAATACACGAAAGGAACAAATTCATCGAGAATGTATGTATTATTTCTATGTATTATTTTCGACAGAAAGTTCATCTCAACACTGCATCCACATGCATCCCAACCAGGGCTTCGGAGCCGTGGACCAGCTACCACGACTCCGGGCGACTCCGGCTTATAGATATAAAAATTACCGGAAAAATATAAATTACATTTTTCCGGTAATTTTTCCGGAAAAATTACCAGAAAATTTTCCATTTCATATCCTTACTCCGGCTCCAGCTCTGCCTCAATGACCCTTCGACACAATATTGTCAGCCCCAAGCACGATGCCGACCATGAGACTTTTACAGAATGATGTACACCCGATGGCTACTGCGAAACTGTGCATCTGTCGAGTTCTACATGGTACCTCTTCTTCTCAGACAAGATTAAAGAAAGCACAAATAAATCCAATGGGAAGCTGACTAAGGTTTTCGGTAATATGACATTTGCTTGTTTTTCTGTGATTAGATGAAAAGTATCATAGCGAGTGTGGGACCATCTGTAGGTCATACAGTTCGCTTAAGAAGCCCAAGACAATAAAGATTTATCAAATGGACATTCTGTCGTCAAGCCAATCAACGTGATGAAGTTTTAGTTGAAACTTTTTAAGTCTTTCAATACATTTTCGTTCATATCACTTATCGGAGGCATAAACACATGTAGGATAGCAAAATGAATTCATTGCATAAAATTATGACTTCCGTTTCCAATCCAATTTCACATAAGTGAAATTCAATTTCTTATTCGTGAAACTCTATTTCTCATTCGCGAAATTCAAATTCTCATTCGTGAAACTCAATGTGTCATTCGTGAAATTCAAATTCTCAATCGTGAAATTCAAATTCTCAATCGTGAAACTCAATTTGTCATTCGTGAAATTCAATTTCTCATCCGTGAAACTCTATTTCACACTATATTTTTTAGATAATGTTTTCTCTATTTTAATGCATCTGAATCCTTTCCTAGTCACCAAAGTTAACACTGCCTGCTTCAAATAGACTTCAGCGCACATATGTAATTACTTTAATTAAAGATGTCATTGCGTCTTGTTGTGGCGCTAATATACTTAGAAAAGAGCACCAATAATCAATTAAGTACAATTCATGGACTATAAATTATTTGATTACTTATTCATCTTATTTAGTTACCACATTGAAATACAAGCGCTGGATATTAACAAATATATGTAATAATTTACATACGTCATAGATACAAGATGTTAAGGCCACTTTTTTTTGCATAAAATAATAATTTAGTAGTGTTCGTTCTTATCTATTAGTGTTTATTAGTTGACGCAATATTAATAACAATTTTTACAGAATAATCGTGTCATTATTAGAATATTCACAAGTCAGAGAAACTATCACTCCGAATGACACGTGGTTAATATTTCTCGACTTGATTGTAAAACCCCAGTAGTTTATTACCTGTCAATGTATCCTTTGCTTCCATGGCGATGCCCTCCATAGTTTGTAACCGGAATTCAGCAATCGTTGGACCATTTGCTTGTCGCATACAGTTCACCATTTCGGGCATTGCTTCTCGTAATTTTCTCTTCACTGCCGATTTAAATACAGTCCATGCCAGCTTGATGGGATTTAAGAGATACGAGTATGGAGCCAACCGAAGAACTTGAACATTTTCATCCACGCACACCACATCCTCCGCTCTACTGTGAGCAAGGGCGTTGTCGATCACGAATGTAGGGTTTTCAATGCCTTGAACGTTGCATAAGTCGATCAGTCCACGAAACCATTCATTGAAATTTTCTAACTTGAATGAACCACGCCTAATTGTAAAATTGAGCAACTGGGAACTCGACATAGCTGCAATACAGCGTAAGTTATTTCCTTTCGAGTTGGGTGTTACTACACAAGAACCGATCCGATCTTCGAACGGCCCTCGGTACGACGACAAAATAAATTTAAATTTGTTTCATCCAGCCAAATATCGTTCGACCACTCGATCTTGCTTCAATGAGGCGTTCAATATAAACCATGCGACGAGTTTTGTTTTCTTCGCTGTTGACATTGTGAACAAGAGGTCTCAATTTCTTGAGGGAAATGAGTTTACAATCCATCCAATTTTTGATAGTGTTCTTGCCTACGATGACGTAAAATTGTTGCTGAATACGGTCAACACACATTTGCAAAGTTATCGTTGGTTCGTCTTCAATCCATGTCATTCAATTTTCCATAATCTCAGGTATCTTCTTTGTTATATTTGATCAATCTTTCGGCTTTGGCTTATCTTGTTGATTCTTAATCCATTCGCATGCGGTTCTGGTGTTAAAATCCAATACACGGCACATCAACTTCCAGTCTCCTTCATCTTCATGACATTTCATAATCTTTTCTCTAACTGTTTGACAAGGTTGTATCGTCGTTGTCGAGGCATCTTCAGAATAGATGTGAGTGGAATCATGAGTGCGAAGAATGAACGGCCATAGTTATATTCCATAGCCAATCCCTTCGTAACCATGGCGGAAGAGACAATATTTCATCAGCAGAAACATAGAAATCTGATATTAGCTTCAGGCGTATATTGTTGGCACTTCAGTACGTCACAGTGATGCGACTGGGCGGATTCCGTCACTCGTGTGATTTTGATGGTCTTCCAGAAGATTTTACAAGTTACCGCCACAACAAGACGCAATGACATCTTTAATTAAAGTAATTACATATGTGCGCTGAAGTCTATTTGAAGCAGGCAGTGTTAACTTTGGTGACTGGGAAAGGATTCAGATGCATTAAAATAGAGAAAACATTATCTAAAAAATATAGTGTGAAATAGAGTTTCACGAATGAGAAATTGAATTTCGCGAATGAGAAATAGGATTTCACGAATGACAAATAGAGTTTCACGATTGAGAATTTGAATTTCACGAATGAGAATTTGAATTTCGCGAATGAGAAATTGAATTTCACTTATGTGAAATTGGATTGGAAATGGTACCTAGCCAGTGTTTCCTGCTTAAAACGTTTTTATGAGGCAGGAGGGTGCCATGAAAATTTTCTCATTTATATATGATTGATAGAAGTCTATCATTTAGTTCCTACTACTACCGCTCATGGGATTAATCAGCGACGGGAACAAATATTTCATTCGTCGGGAGTAAGACATCATTAATTACGAGTAAAAAGAGGTATTTTAATCAGACACATCGAGGTATTTAAGTCAGTGAAAGGGTTCCCAAAAGCTTCAATACGCACCCAGCTGGATTTGCATGTGCACTTTTTTATCCTGTCTGATAAGATCAGGAACCAGGTAGAACTATTCAGATACGCAAATTTGAGGTAGCAATGGATAGGGGGCACTGCATTTTCCGAAAATCCAATTTCCAATCTCGCTCCCTGCAGAAAATCATGCTGCCGGTGGACGAGATGATTCAACCACGTACAAGTAGCTGTCAAGCCTCTAAAATTCATCAAAGAAACATATGTCAAAATTGAACCACAATTCTTTTACTATCAAAGGCACTTCTTCAGAAGCATTTTAATACTTGCTCTAGGTACTTTATTGAAAATGGACACTTGTTGAATAATCATGCATTTTTAAAGGAATAATAATTATAAACCAATTATTTGCTTTAATAATAGCTACATTAAATTTGAGGCGAGAATGCATGTGTATACATGTTGTTCGCCAAGAGCGTTTCGCCCGACATTTGCGTTTTCGGCTGAACAGTCTTAATTAAGTCCGTGTATTGGTCACTGTATTAATTAATTCAAGTATAAAATGGGTAGCCATGATGATGCCATGACACTGACGTCTATTAGCTGCCACGGACAACTTTACTTCAAAAACTTTAAAATACTGGTATTTTAAACACTCATATGACTTGAAATATTCAGTTAATCACGTACTTTTTAGTTGCTGGCGTGCATAGCGCAGCTAGCTATAGAGAAGATCAACCATATATTTCTTGCAGGTCCAATCGATTTATTGTATCCAATTCCAGTCTACACGAAGAATAGTTAGTGGCACATCTTCATTGTCGAGTATATTCGTCATTTTCGATCATTCGTTCAATTCTGTGTATAATGACAAATTCATTTACATTTGAAAATTGTGTGCGACTAATTGGAGTGAAAAATCAGTGAAGCGGAGAAATTGACCATTGTGCTACCATGACTGGCAATTTTTTTCCATAACCTTTGAATCATGATTACTTCTGACAGAAGTATTTCAATAATCTGATTTTCCATATAATTGAAAAATTTATCATTCTGCTGATTATCAATAGCCAATCCCTTTTCCAAAAGTAAGAATAACTGAATAATATTTTTTATAACCATCACGTCAAAGTGTCCTCTTTGCGTCAGTCACGGTAAACAACGTGAATACATGTATTTGAGAAAGATATTTTGTAATGCTATTGTAACCTCTATTCAGTACCGCATTCTCTCTATTATATACCCATGGGCGCATATCTTTAAAATTATTCATGTTAGATAGGTTTGCATTGAAGATGAGAGCTTATTAGAGATGGGACTTCTATGCTATTTTTAGCATTGTTGCTATTTTTATGACGGCTTTAATTAGATAGAGGTGTTTATTAGGGAATGGACGTTTATTATAGAGAATGTGATGCTTGTATCTTGTTCATACAAGCCATTGCAGGACATAAATGTGAACAAATGTCCATTAATGTATTCTATAGATTCGATGCTCGCTGAAGTGGATTTGTTTGAAATGAGTAACACGATGATGCGCGACCACTCTATCATATCTATACCAAGTCTAGGCCTTTATCTACAATCAAAACTTGCTAAATTACATGAAAAAGTGATGCAATTGTTCCATGTAACGATGCCCATTGCTTAATCGGTGCAATATCAAGACGGATGAATTTTAATTAATTTCATGATAATTAATTTCAGCATGCATTATCTTGCGAAATGAATGAGCCGAAAAAGATAAATTACTTCTCATGATAAACAAATGCAGATCAGCCTGTTGTGCAGTATTTCATCTAGTTCAGCCATCGTATGCATTGCAAATATTTTTAACTAGCTTTGAGCAACTCCTAGCCATGCTGACAGCCCTTGTAGGGAGAAACGCAGCGTCTATGCGGATGCCAAGAAAGCTATATGTCTAAAATGTTCAAGTCTGAGGATATCTTTGTCGTGTGCCCACGCGAACTGTCACTCTGCATCACAGATTAAATATTTTGTTTATCTGCTTCGGTTTGCTAGAAGTGTTATTAAAACGAAATTGACGGCACATTGAGGAACCTATTAAGTGGGCAAAAAGGAATTCCTTATACCTGAAAGAGATAGGAAAAAAAGTCGTGCGTCGCTTGCGGATTAATCTGAGTTCCAGCAAAGTGCTTCGATTGCCAAAATTCCCTCAGATTCGAAGAATTTAGAACATTGCGCACAAGTTTTCTCATTAATGTTGGCCCTTCCGATCATTATTTAAAAAGTAGCAAGCGTACGAGAATTAGTTCACTTGAAGATTTCACATCCTCTCCTCGGCATTGATCACTGTATATAGTGCATACATTGAATCGAAGCTAGGCATCGATGTGTGTTTTGGTGTGTGCGAAGTGATATCACAGCACGCACGCCTCTCTCGCTGGCTCTGGTGTCCTTTGCTGACAGCTTATTGTTTGACATTTCCAATAGCAAGTAATACACGAATTATCTAATCGAGAAGGAGCAAGTTATCTAGGCCTAATTCTGTGGTGTGCCATTTCGATATTAAGGTAACATACAATTCCTCCTTTCTACTCTAGGAAACCGAAGCGCACGGAGATGTATCTATAATAAGCGTTTATTTTCAAATAATGATATTTGATAATACAAATCAAGAGAGGCAATTAGGCAGTAAAGTGAAAGATAAGTTACGACATGAACGTACTGAAGAGCAGATTACGTGGTGTACAATCTGTTAAATAATGACGTACAGTAAGGTACAAAAGAAGCTGAGCGCCGATGAGTATGCGAAGGTGGTATAGCAATAATAATAATAATAAAGACGTATATTTTGAAAAAAGATACAAAAATCCCAATAATGGAAATCGTGGGATTCCAAGTAAAATCATCACATTTAGCAAGTCATGTTCTTAACAAAAGTTATGAGAAAGTTAAATTCTGAAGCCGCTATTATAAAGTTTTGACATGGTCACAAAGAAAGACTGTTCAAACGATGTTGACTTCAAGGATGGCATCCTAAATTGTCCAGAATGTTTCATTTTTGTAAACAAGAAATGATGAAGCACATGATTTTCATTCTACATAATTGTTAGGAATAACTTGTAAGCAATGATAAGGCGACGATAAGACAGAGGAACAAAATTGCTACAGTCACAGTGCCAAGACTCACAAATAATAAAATGACCACGGTTCTGAATTTTTTCTAGCTGTTTACACAGACCAACATTTAAGTCGGTGAAAAGGGACGAACAATATTCTAAAATACTACGGATACAACTTTGAAAAATTACAATCAGTTGTTCTTTTGTGACAAATTGTTTTAGCTGGCGTAAGACGTACATTTTTGAGGAAGCTTTTTTACAAATTTCATGGATATGAGAATTCCACTTTAGAGAGTCATCAAAAATAATTCCTAAAATACGCATTTGATTCTGAACTGGGATATCACTGATAACAAACGATGAATTGTCGAAGTTACAGTTTCTACTGAAGAAAATTTGCTTGCTTTTTTCATTCTTTATCAGCATCAGGTTTGAGTTGGCCCACAGCTGAATGTCAGTGAACGTAACATTTAGAGGCGAAACATAGTCATTGCGACGAATAGTAGACATAAGGTATATGTCATCGGCATATCTGAGTAGCTGGCATCTCCCGTCCTGACAAATTAAATCAGATACAAAATATTCGAAGACAAGAGGACCAATTGATGAGCCTTGTGGGATACCTCCACCTAACGTACCAATCGAACTGACTTCTTGTTTCCAACGTAAGCGAATCTGACGTGAAGTTAAATAGTTGCTTATAAACGTGATAACATAGCCATTGAAACCATCTCTGATCATTTTAGATATTAAAATGTCACGATTTACACGGTCAAAACCTTTAGTCAAGTCAAGAGAAGCTAACTGACAAGCTGCAACAGAGGGATCTTGCATCCCCGAAGACAGAAAGTTGACAATGTGAATGAGTGCACAGGCGGTAGAACTTCCGGGTCGGTACGCGTACTGATTTTCACCATATCTTTTGGAGAATTCGTCACCAATTCTTTTCAACAAACATTTTTCAAATATTCTCTCAGGTAGAGGCAACAGGGAGATAGGACGAATGTTGTCTAACTTAGCGGGTGATGATTTCGGCAGAGGCACGACGTCAGCAATTTTCCACATTTGAGGTAAATCAGCGTCTTGGAGGCATTTATTGAAAATACAGTCAAACCTCGGTTAGCGACCGTCTTGATATAGCGACCGTCGCGCTTTAACGACCGGTCTCTCGTGGTACCGAATGACAAGATAGGAAATCACGTATATCGGAGTCTCGATGTAACGACCCCTTGATATAGCGACCGTCGCGTCTTGCGACCGGTTTTATCGGGAACGAACAGACCATTTTCTCTTGACACAGCAACCGTGCAACACTGTAGAGTACTAACAAAGTGTCAAAGTAATTTTGATTTCACCCAATTGCCTAATAGACCGACGGTAAATTGACGCAATTTTTGATGTTGTAATCTTGGATGGTAATTTGATCCGTTGATTGTAGACAGTCAGAGCGAAATGTCACTCTTTGTTTGTGTCAATTGACATCTTAAGTCGACATCAATTACGATGAAACGTAATCCAGATGCTCGCCACAACTGCAGATCTCCCCCTCATCGGCATGTGTGGATATTGATTGTGACTGGATTTTGATAGGCTGCCGAAGGCTGGATTGCGTCAGTCATGTAAAATGAAAGTTTGTGGAGAATGTTCAGTGTATAGTGCATCACTTTTCAAGCTCATCTGCATTCAGCATGGCTAGCCGCAAGATCTTAACTGCTAAACGTCGTGCTCTCACGTTGGACCGGAAAGCTGAAGTCTTGCAACTCTCATCGACTCTATCTGCGAAGAAGATCAGCGAGCAATTCGGCGTTGGAAAGACTCAAATTCAGTCCATCATCAAGCGCAAGGCTGAGGTTCTAGAGGAAATTGAGAAAGGATCGAACAGGGAGGCGAAGCGACTGAAGTTTGGGCATTCTCATCACGAGGAGCTTGAGAATGCTGTCTTCGAATGGTTCACGCGGAAGCGGGCAATGAATATGGCCATCAATGGACCCATTATTCAAGCTGAAGCTCTTCGCGTCGCTAAGGAACTCAACATATCGTCGTTCTCAGCATCACAGGGTTGGCTATCCAACTTCAAGAAACGACACAACATTTGCGCCGTCAAACTCTCCGGAGAGAGAGCTTCCGTTGATCCCGTTGTTGTAGAAGACTACAAAAAGAGGCTACCTCTTCTCCTGCATGGATATGACATGAAGGACATCTTCAATTGTGATGAAACGGGGATCCTGTTTCGAGCGATGCCTGACAGGTCACTTCATGTGCGTGGGGACGACGCTGCCGGTGGAAAGAAGAGCAAAGAACGGCTTACTCTTCTCCTGTGCGTCAATGCTGTTGGAGACTTCGAAAAGCCACTCGTGATAGGAAAAGCCGCAAGACCGCGATGTTTCAAGGGATGCAACATGCAGAAACTCCCTGTGACCTGGACGCATAACAAGAAAGCTTGGATGACGAGCAGAATCTTCCAAGATTGGCTGAACTCACTCAACAGCAAGATGGCGAGGCAAGGACGTAAGATCTTGCTGCTCCTTGATAACGCTCCATCTCATCCTCACGATGTCAGCTATACCAATGTGAAACTCCTATTCATGCCGTCGAACACCACGTCCGTGCTCCAGCCTCTCGATCAAGGAATCATTGCAACTGTAAAGCGACAATATCAACAGAGACTATTGAATTTCGTCATCTTGAAGGCCGAATCCATGGATGGCGATGTCAACAGCGTTCACAAAAGTATCGACGTCCATCTATCCATCACTTGGATGAGTGAAGCCATTTCTGCATGCAGACCTGAAACCGTCTCCAAATGTTTCAGGCGGACTGGCGTTTCAGAAGACACAGTTGGAAATGAAGCTACGGTCGGAGAGGAGAGCGCCGGTGAAGGATCTGAGGATGAGGATGACATACCACTGGCACAGCTGTTCGAAAAAGCTGTCAATGGATTGAAACTCAAGGATCCCATAACATTCAACGAATTCATTAGCTCAGAGGGTCAAACTGAATCCTTCGAGGACAATCCATATACAGCACCAACCATACAAGAAGACAATGAGGAATCTGAAGATGACGACAGCGACTTCCCAACTGCCCTTCAGCCCTTCCACATAAATGAAATGCTCGATACACTACGTCGCCATTTCAATGCAACGGGAATGGAGAAATCATCTGCAGCAGTGATGGCATTGTGGAATTCTTACGAAAAGGAGTCTACAGCAAGACGTCGACAATCAACCATCGACAATTATTTCAAGAGAGACAGTCAGTAACTGAGGTGGTGTTTGAAGTATCGGTAAGCTGTTAGGTCTGTCGCTTTAACTTAAACGCGGTAGGCCTATATAGGGCCTACATGTAGTTTTGGCAATGAAAAATAATACATCTATTGTAGAATAAGAGTTGATATTTTCCAATGTAGAATGTTCCATGCTAGTTGGGAAAGTAATGGGATGTTCAAAACTAATTCAAAACTGCTCAAAACTAATCATTTGATGCAATACTACTCATTAAAAAGCCTTAATCGCACTCTCTTGGTATAGCGACCGTCGCGCCAATGCGACCGTTTCCAGCGGAACCGAGCGCGGTCGCTATATCGAGAGTTGACTGTATAACACAGTGGAGTGCATATCACATCGTTCAACTTTGAACATATCAGCAAAGGTATTTGATCCGAGCCAGGGGATTTTCGTGGATTGACCATTTCCAGCATCCTGGCAACCTCGGACTCAGTGATTTGGAAAGGAACAACATAGGGGAAAGATGGGCAGGCAGGGTTAGTCGAGGACTTGGTATTTACACTATGGGAGATCAACTCGTTTTTCATTAGCTCCAGAATTTCGGTAACACTACTTCCAGGCATACAATTTGGCAACCAGTCACTCTTACTTACTTACTCCGGTCACTTTCTTGTAAGTGTCCCAAATATTCGACCGCTCAGTCATAATCGTGCCCCAATTACGCTTAGACTCAATTATGGCGTTCCTTACTTTCTGCTTATAGTGTTCATATAACTGATAGTCTTTTTTCCGATATGCTTCATAGCGTTTGTTTATTAGCACCTTGACGACACTGGTTATCCACGGTGGATCCTTAGGCGTACGCTTTATCAGATTGTAAGGTAGCTGTGCAAGATATCATAAAAAATGTAGCACATTTCATCAAGAGACTTATTTTTGAGAATATCGTGCCAGTCAGCATCGTACAGATATTTTTTACAGAAATCAGATGCGAGTGACGAAAATCTATAACTTTTATACAATGCATGCTGTAGACAATACCGTTTTTCGGTAAAACACACATTACATTATGATCACTTAAACCAATTGGGGGAAAAGATTTCGGAGTCTCATAACAGTCAACAAGTTGATCAGGCAGTAAGATCAAATCCAGCACAGCATCACCTCCGGTCGGAAGATTGATGACATTTTTGACAAAATATCTAATTTCAAAAAATGCGGTATTCACACGATTAAAGTCTCCTATAAATATTACAGAATAGTTAAAACGAGAACATAAAATACTCTCAAGAATGTTAGTGATGTAGGTGCAACAATTCTGAAATTCAGTGGCGGTTAGGGCACTACCATGTGGAAAATATATGTTTACAACAAATAGTATCAGATATAAGTAGTAAGCAAACCTCCACAATAAACACATATTCCCCCCCCCTCGGGAGAAATAGTCTTGGTCGACCGTCCAGGTTGCCAGATTTTGGAAATTGGCGACAAAACGACAGAGTTAACGGCGAATTTGGGATGTTTTGGGCTCTAGCAGCTAAACGGCAGCTCTAATGGCAGATCTGAGACCAGATTTGGAATCAGCGTGAAATTCTGCATCGGCATGGTGAATTTGAAAGCCATCGGAGAGAAAAAATTTTTGGGACGTCCCCCCCCCTCGGCAGCGTTGCTTCCAACTTTGGTTCTAGAGATCGTAGAAAGTCGTGCAATAGTTTGTTTAAAATCTAAGAGTGAGACGAATTCAGTGGAAGAAACGGCTTGTTCATATCTGCCTTCGTTTAGATGTGAGACGCCATTGAAAATTTTGGAAATCGGCGAAAAAACGACAGAGTTAACGGCAAATTTGGGAAGTTTTGGTCTCTAGCGGCTAAACGGCAGCTCCAATGGCAGATCTGAGACCAGATTTGGAATCAGCGTGAAGTTTTGCATCGGTAGGGTGATTTCCAGCTCAATCGGACCTCTAGAATCGGAGATAGAAGCGTTTAAAGTTTTGGATGATTGAGATTACGTCATCAGCTGATCGCCACAAACTTATAAGCTGGCAACCCAATGAGAAATTTCATTGAGACGAGAGATTGACAGAGGTAGGTTGTCTCTCCGGAGCTCTGATGATACCATCGGAAATTTCAAAAAAATTCATTCGGAAAATTTCATTGCTAATATCAGCTAGGTGTCAGACTTATAGGTTAGCCAGTGTATGGCTTGTGATCACTTTGATCAAGTAGGTCCAATACTTATAAAAGGTGTATCTTTGGTTCTAGTACACCGATTAAGTTGATTCAAAAAAGGTTCGATAGCTATTGATCAGACCTATATTTACAGACTACTTGTAAAATTTCATAAATAGTACTAAATGCCGAAAAATTTAAATTCGCTATTTTTGATGATTTTTCGGGGTTTTCAAACCTTCTGATTTCAATAAAGGGCTTTATAAAGTTGTTAGAAGCGAGCTTCGGCTCGAGACTTACTTCCTGATGTAAATAACTCCACCGGTTTTCATGTCAAAATCGGGGTCCGAATACCAACACAGTGATATGACGCACGCTCTGTCCGCGGGAGGTTGGATTTGAGGGCCGAGGCCTTGGAGTCGGGATAACATCCCCTCTGAGTAATGCCTGTAACGGATTCATCAGCCTGGCTTGTCTATCCTCAAGTATTGAATGACATATTAGTTGGATTTTTAAAATGATTGTCAATGTGTTCATTAATAAGTTATAAATGGTATAAGTAGTAATTCTAATTCATCCTTCCTTCTACAGATAATGGGAGGAAATTCCAAATTCTTATTGAAGAGGTGCTCTTGTGGAGAGATCAAGAGAGCCGGCGAATTTAAACGCCACATCAATAAATATAAAAATACTCCTAACTTTCACGAGGAAAGAGGTGTTATTTCCGGCTACACACATTGCCTAAAATTTTTGAAAGGCAAGGACCATACGGGATTTTACATTGCCCACGCCGAATGTCCAATTAAGAAGGTTGCCAACTACACGTCATCCGACATCGGCAAATTGATCGCGACCTATTTCGAGCAAACATCTGTCGATTTAGACGCAGCACTGCAAGATGCAATTGCAACCATCTTGTCTCTTCCTGCTCCGACCACTACAGAACATCTAAGTGGATCGGAAAGCTCAGACGACTCCGATTCTGAGGAGGTCGTCATTAATAGGAAAGTGGAAGACGTGTAGGAAAGCCATCAAACCAATCTTCCCCTATAAAGAAAGGGATCACGCAGCAGTCTTCCCCAGTAAAGAAGGGGATCAAGCAGCAAACAGAGAGCTGGAACAAAGATGCCCAGGTCGCAAAAGTGAGCCAGGAGTACGTACTTACCAAATTGAAGGACGAACTGGCTCTTTATAAGAACGAATGTACGGCTCTTAGGGACGAAAAATTTCATCTCAAGGGTCAGGTAGCTGAGATTCGGGCCCTGAAGACTCAAGTCCTAAATTTGGAACCTTTCCGGGAAAGGGCGCTTAGCAGCGAAAAACGTGTCACTGAGCAGGCCACCTACATAAAGACACTAAAAGCTCAGGAAGAGACGTTAAAGTTAAAACTTGAGCAAATCAAGATAAGCCTCACTGAAAGCCAGAAGAAAGAGGAGAGACGAACAACCTTCCACCTTCCCGTCGTCAACAGCAGAATTGTCGACAATATTATAATTGAAAGTGAGGACTTGGACACCACATTTGAGTGCCACGATGGGGCGATGGCGGAGATGCGCTGCCTACACATCTCTATCAAGCATGATGGTGAAATTAAGGAACTGCGCCACCGCAAGCGGAAACTGCCGGCCAAATATCTTCCCCATCCACCGCCATCGAAGGTTCAACGAACCGATTAAGTTAATTTATGGTAAGTTAATATCATCTCTATCACTTGAATATAATTTCATCTATTTTCTTTCTATTTTTCAGATGCGACGTGAACGAACCAACGGTCTTTAAGAGGCCACCATGGGGCAAAAAGTGATAGTACCACCACGTGGTTTGCCCTGGACAGACTTTGGTCTGACTGAATCTATCACACAAGTAAAAGAAATATAATCATGTCTTTGTCTCAGAGAGGTATATAAACCATTGCCTCTCTTTCATTTTTATTTTAAACTCCATTATGCAGACGCCAAACACGCTAGTCAGCTCTCCTGACAAGCCTCGGTTAAAGCCGAGAAATTTATTTCATGAGATTTCGCAGATGGAGCAAGACAGAATTTACAACAATCTTGCTCGAATCGGCTCATCGGCTACCGATAATGTCGATTCAACAGAGTGGGGATATATACCGCCCTCTGACAGTCGGATGGAAGTAGAGGAGGTCGATGCCGCTGACATAGAGAGATTAAAAGTCTCTCTCAGCGGAATCGTCCAAATCTAGTCGTGCATCCGAGAACGAACCATCGGTCTTTAAGAGACCACCATGGGGCAAAAAGTGATAGTATCTCCTCGTGGTTTGTCCTGGACAGACTTCTGTCTGACTGAATCTATCACACGAATATAAAAAATAGAATCACAAAGTTATATCTGCTATCAGTCAACTTTAACGTAGCATGGCACGGAGAACTTCAGTATAATTCTTCCGGTTGGTGGGCGATCTCTCTTGAGACAGCGGATGATATCGTAGTGATGAGTGTGGCAAGGGCTTGAGACTTACCTTAATCCGACTTTCCAACGGTCGTTGTGGTCTCTTCGCTCAACGTAGCACTTTGAACGCCAATCGGTTGAGTCTTAGCTATCTGCCGCAGGTTACTTTTTAAATTCTCCATTGCATACGTTCTCTTAAGAACTGCCTCTATCATTGAGGCTAAATGATGAAGGGATGAAATGGGAGGGCACTCTTGCGCCACACGCAAACATATACATCTTCTCTCTTTACTAATGATACGATCTCTTTTGATAGAAAAGTCGACCGATAATAAATGTGATGATATTCGCAACCATGAATACAATTAACCCCATATCTAAATTCTTCCCTTTATTTCCATTTCTAGATCAATACACTGCAAAAACAAAGACATGTAGTATGTAGGTTTATTTTTCACTCAAAGTTGAGAGGGATCACTTTTAAATTTGGATAGATTGTAAAATGTCTTGGGCGCTTGGGAGCACCTGGCGCTTTTCTCACACCCGTCGTTATTGGTGTAAATTCACCATCAGTCCACACAATTTTTTCAATGACGACGACTTTCTCGTGGGACTCCTCCTCCTGTTCACAGTTTTCTTGATCCCACTCGTCAATGACTTCAAATATTTGGTTAAATATTTCCAATACTTGAGAGTTTGACATGTTAATCTGCTACTTTGTATAACGTGAATGAGAAGTGCTGCAATCGTTTCACTTATATAGTTATTTAACAATGAGTCCCTCAACAGCCAATCAGAATTATTCTAATTTAGATGAAGACTATATATCTCAGAAGATTGTAACACTTCTCATTCACATTATGCGAACTAGGAGTCTAACATGGCAAAGTCAGAAACATCAAGTAATTTTGTGATCATCAATGAGTGGGTTGAAGGCAAGTATGGACAGAAGGAGACTTACGACAAAGAGAAGACTGTAAGAATTGTCTGGATAGACGAAGAATGGACACCGAAGACAACACGTGTGAGAAAAGCGCCAGATACCCCTAAACGACTAAGGTGATACAAAGTTTACAAAGAATTAGAGGTTCGTCTACTTGACTTTTCCTCGCTATAAAGTATATGTACTTCAATTGTGAATAAATCTAAAGAACTACATGTCTCTGTTTTTTGATATTCAATCCCTTTATCATTTATCCTCAGTAATAGAGGTAGTACCTAGGAAAGAATGATTGTATCTATTATCAGCTGCTATGATTTATACTGAGCTGTCAAATGATTAGATTTTTCACGATGATGTTGATGACTACATTACCCAGAAATAAGTGAAAACAGACAGACATAACAAATGAAACATATATTCAGAAATTACAAATAATTTAGAAGCTCTTCTGGAGTCACATTGTCCCACAGCGATTCAGTTATCACACCTGCATTTCAGCTGTCGCAGTCTTTCCTCGGCTGCAGCCAATACACCAAATACATAGTCCCATTCAATCTTGTTCCTGGGTTGAGACGATGGACTATACCATCTCCGTATGTCATGGAGAAGGCTGATATCACCCTCCTTCGACACATCCTCCTTGTTATATAGTAGGTACTTTCACCTCACATACACCATTTCCATCTCCTCTTCCTCAGTCAGAGTCGGAAGTAATGGGCAAAAGACCGTTCCAGGCCACCCCATTTTCCAATTTTTTTTGCACCTTTAAAAACGACTAAATTTATCAATTTATGTCATTATTTCAGGTTTTTAAGACCTAAATTCATGAATTTAGACCGTTCCAGGCCACCATAAAATTCAAAAAAATAGTATCTTTAAAAACGACATAAATTCATGAATTTTGTCCCTTTTTCAGGTTTTTAAGACCTAAATTCATAAATTTAGACCATTTGAAAAGTACCATTTTTTGAAAAATCGGTATCTTTAAAAACGACATAAATTCATGAATTTTAACCCTCTTTCAGGTTTTTAAGACCTAAATTCATAAATTTAGGCGTTTTTAAAAATACCCAATTTTTCAAATTTTTCAAAATCTCAAAATTTGAGAATTACAATTTTTACTCCCAAAATCATGACCGTCCCAGGACACCGAAAATCATAAAAGTTAAGAATTTCAAATTCATGAATTTTATCCATCTTTCAGGTTTTTAAAATATGAGATAACTAAAATTACGTGACTAAAGATATTTCTTTAAAAATGGAAGAAACAAAAGTGGAAGAAACCGCAAGACTATATCCTTCGTTATCTCAATTAAAAACAAGTGAAATGGATCTCAATTATTATTAAGATTAGAGCATTATGATAAATTAAGAAGACGCAATTATTACTTAGACATTCTTCATTATTGTATTCTCAACATTATTTAAAGTACTAATTGTGTGAACTAGAAGATCATTGTAACTCATAAACTCAAAATTATTCAATAAACCCGTACACTGACTGATAATTGAAGAGAGAGAGATTTATTGTTCTAGCAATGGAAACATCTAACAACTTCTCCCTAAAATTATCGTGGAAACTCTTGTCATTTCAATTTACGCATCCGTAAAATTTTGACATTTCAATTTACGCGTGCGTAAAAGTTTTGACATTTCAACTTACCCCTACGTAAATTATTTTCAGAATTTGTTTTCAAAATCTGTTTTCAAAGTCTGTTTTCAAAGTTTGTTTTCAAATTCAGTTTTAGAATTCGATTTGCAAAATTCATTTAGCGTTTCCTGTTTCCACATGAATAGGTTAAAACACATACGGGCAGCAATAAAAAGCAATTCTTCTTGTGAATTGAGTACACATGCGGGTGTGGTGATAATAAAAAAGCAATTTTTATTGTGAATTTAGAACGCATAAGAGCAACGCCGATATGCAAGATAGTTGTTATACCAATTTTTAACAATCACTTAAACAATGAAACACATTAACGAATGAAGTTCTTCTCTCAAGGAGTATTAGATAATTAGTTTATTTTAATTCATCTCATTCATTTCTATCATTCATGATGAGTAAACATTTGGGTGATCGTATTGAAACGACAAAAAGACAAATCGCAAAAAAAGTGTGCGTGATCAACGAATTTGTAAAGAAGAATCATTTCATAAATACTGTGGATCTACAAAAAAGTTTGTAAAACTTTAGTGATATTGATTTTGATGATTTCTTGACGTCGTGTGAAATATCACAGCGAATTTTAAACGACGTTAAAGGCGGTGCTGCATTAGAACGTAAGCGAAGAACTTTACAAAATCAATATATTGTGAAACGTGAAACGGCGAGAAAGAAGCGTTCTTTTGATGAACAACTTGAGACGGATTATCATAATAAGACAATGAAAACAAGTCAAATAGTTTTAAATCTACAACCGGGAACGTCATCAACTCAAGATGAAGAGACATCACAACTGCAAGCCATTCAAGACAAATGATTTTGTGGACAACTACATCTGAAAAGCAAGCAAGCAGTGATTCAAGAACCATCTAAAACTCAGTTTTTCCTAATTCATTTTGAGAAGTTCATGAAGAAAATGGAAATATGTAAAACAACATAGATTAGAATAATTATAATATAATCATTTCAAAATCGAATAAGTAGTTAGGAAAGTCATCATTATGGGACAGTTTTAAATCAATACCCCCCTTCTGACTTCTAGGGGTCCCTATAAGAAATTTTTTTATTATAAAATGAGCAACATAAATGAGCTTTTAAAATTATATGGAACACAAACAACAACGAATTTTGATCTAAAGAAAATCGCAAATCAATTGGGAATAAAGAATTTTCAAATATTGATGAAAGACGTTTTACAATTCCTAAAAAATAAGCCATCTATAAATTTCATAACAAATCTTCACACATCAGATGAAAAAGGAGTACATTGGTCAGCAGGTACGTCTAATAAAAATGGAGATAATTACTATTTCGACTCTTATGGATTGCCTCCAACAAACGAAGTTAAAAAATTACTTGGCAATGGAACTTATAATACATTTCAAATTCAAAAACCAGGAACTACTTATTGCGGTCAATTATGTCTCTATGTTTTATTTAAATTACAAAAAGGAGTGCAATTTCTTGATATTATGTTAGAATTGAACAAGGAAATTTCATTCCCGAAACGTTAGTTCCAATAATAATAATAATAATGATAATTAAAAATCGCTTCGTTGTAATTCATTTTGATAAAATCGGCCTCTGATATCTTCATCATCTAAATCTTTGATTTCGCAAGTAATCGGATAAGCTTGATTTATTTTACAAACTTCAAATATTTTCTTAGTCCAATAGCCAACGAAGCCTTTTTCAAATTTATTTTTTTACTTAAATATTCTAACTCTATCTCCAATTTTAAATTTCGGCTTCAGATTCTGCAAATTTGGATTACTCTCATTTGAAATTCGAATATTTTCTTTCGGATTAAATCAGGGTCGTCAGAAGCATTCTTTGGGGTTTCTTCAATACCTGAATGAATCTTATTGTTATACTCTTCTACAACTCCTGGTAATATCTTCAACCATTTCTGATTTCTTTGCTCAGTAAATTTCTTGAATAATTTATTTTTTAACGTCCGATTGAATCTGTCTATCACTACGGCCTTCCCTGCATTTTCAGTTGAATAAACAGTTTCAAATAGTGGCTGAACGTTTCGGTTATAAAATTCCGACCCTTTATCAACAAACAATTTTTTTGGCTTTCTCTTCCTTTCTTTAAAGATTTCTTCAAACGCATATTTAACTGACAGACCACTTTTATTTTTTAAAGGCTTTACCCAAGCGTATCGTGTATATAAATCTATAACGTTCAATGCGTATTTGTAGTCCCTTTCATTCGGCATATGAATAAGATCAGCACTCCAAATATCATCTTTATTAAATACTTTTACTTTCAATAAATATTTAGGCCTTCTGTATTCTTTATGAATTTCAGACGCGTAGGTTCGAGCGTTGTTCTCAGACAGCTTTGCTGTCGTTTCATTTAAACCCCGATCGAATAATATTTTAGCTTGTAAAGCTTTCTTAACAAACTTTCTTTCAATTTTTTCTCTAAATGTAGGATTTTGAATACTATCCAATTCTTGAATCATCTTCTTATCAGCTGCATGATGAGATCTTAGGTCATGATTTCGATAAGCTAAATCATGTCTATAAGCGGCGGCGTCTACTCTATTTATTGGTTCCTCACCTGGTTTCGGATTATTATTCTCATCTAGTCTTATATCTAGTCGAGTTCCTGGACCGGTATATGAATGACCAGGAAGATGTTTTTCTTTCGAATATTTACTCCAAATAAATCCAGGAAAGTTTTCTAATGTTTCTTGTATATCACCTCCAATATGCTGACAATTTGAGGTTTTATGTACTTTTAAGAGATAATTCAATAAATCTAAATTAGAAATTTTTAATTTAATTAAATTTTCGGAATCAATTTTAAAAGATAAAATATTTTTAAGGATAAAATAAAATAAATGTTTTACCTAATAGAACCTTGTTCAGAGGCTTTAGCCGATCGGACCAAAGGTCCTCAGGTTACTAACCTATCGAACCAAAGGTTCTGAGGTTACTACCGAATCATACTAGGACTTAGATATATTCCAGAACCATCTTTAGTTTCTTTTATTTCAATTAAATCATCAACATTGCGGAGAATATTTTTAGGAACTCGTTTTCCTTCATCAACTAAATTTAATTTACTAATAAAATTATCTACTATTCCGTCACCCCTAGCAACTTTCTCTAACTCTCTATTATGACGTTTTTGTTCTTCTAATACTGCCTTCTCTGATTTATTTTTATTTACTGCTTGGACAATACCAGCTGTCCCACCTACAACACTTCCTGCTGCTGCTATACCTCCTATTATTAGTGGAATTAATGGGAGAATCCCGCCATTCTTTTCTTCTTGTAATTGAATATTCTCCATCATTGGTTTACTTATGTAATACTTTTTTTGTTAATCGTAATAGTTTTAGGTGTATTTTTGTCAACAATATTACGTAATTTTGATTCAACATTTTTATTATTATTACTTTTCGCTTGCGACATTTTTAATAAAAAAATTTTAAGTTACGAAAATTTTAAGTTATAAAAAAATTTTAATCTATTCTAGTTATGAATAAATTTTAAATTAGGAATTTTAAATCTATTCTAGTTATGAAAAAATTTTAATCTAAGAATTTTTTTAATCCATTCTAGTTATGAAAAATTTTAAGTTAAGAATTTTTAATCTATTCTAGTTAAAAAAAATTTAATTTATCAAAATTTTTTTAATCTATTCTAGTTATCAAAATTTTAAGTTATCAAAAATAAATTAATTAATCCTAGCCATCTTTCCATTAAGAATTTCAATAGAATATTTTACATCTTCTAGCAATAAACCATAAGCCATCAATGAAGCTGTGGAATCTTTCTTTTCAATATTAATTGTTACATCACAACTAGTCTTGATAATATCTTCAGATTGTGCACTTAAATCGAAACAGAAAACAGGATATAAATGTCTCCAATCTCCAGGAGTTAATTGTGGTTCAACTCCTAATTCTATACAAAGATTTCTATAAGAATCATATCCTTCCATAAATTGATTATTGGTATCATCGAATCTTAATGGATCAATTGGATATCGGGTTTGATTTAATGAAACTTTTAAAATTCGAATTGTATTAATGTGGAAGAGATTATTGTTCTTATCAAAACTTGGAGAATTATTTCTTTGAAAAGTTAGTAATAAATATCTTGGAGTATTCGCAGTTCTAGTAAAATGCCAGTTAAATCTTTGTTCGGAAAAAGTTACTGAACTAGCAGTACGCTTTAGAAAATTTACTGGAATTGGTTTGTTAGTATTTAATCTTTTTGCAATAGCTGTTTCAATCTCTAAACTAGGAGTAATATGCTTAATCCACCATTCAAGTCTATCAATTTTTAAATATGCTTTTTTTCCAGTCTTACCAAAAAAGATTAATTCATTTTTTGCTGTGCGATGAATTATTAATTTAAATTTTAATTGATATGATATTTTATCATAATCTAAATATCCGAATAATGGAGACAATGACCAATTTACTGTCTGTTTACTTTTCTTGTTAAATTCACGTCTTTCTTTATATGCAGTATTGTTTGTTTTATTTAAATGATTTGCAATATTTTCTACATCTTTCGCAATTCCTGCGGCATCTGTTCCAGCGTGAGTTAAATCATCAACAATTATACCATCATTAGTATCAGGAAACCAACCTTCGATTTCAAACTTTTTATTATTTTCACCAATTGTTACAAATCTAAGCATTATAAGATAAGGAGCCCAAACTTTTTGTGCGGGAAAAGACGACCATGTTGTCAATCGATTTCGAGTTTATTAAAAACTCATCTTCAGGACATGATTCCTCTGATTGTGTTGTCCTGAAGATGAGTTTTTAATAAACTCGAAATCGATTGACAACATGGTCGTCTTTTCTTGCACAAATCTAAGCATTGTATCAATTACACCTTGAGAATCACTTATTGTTTCTATATTTTGAGTTGCAACATCTAAACGCATTTGTGTAAATAATCTTGGAAAAAAATTATTCTCTAGTGCAATATTATCGGTTTCTGGTAATGGTGTTGTAAAACTAGCATCACTATATAAAGAATATTCACAGTGTAAAAATGAATCAGGTAGATATATATAACTTTGTTGATTATCAACTTCAAAAATTAAATATCCTCCAGTATTTACTCTACTAGAAGATCCGGGATTCATAGCAATTCTTATATAGTCATTCTTTTTTTTGATTATAACTAACACCTGGTGGTTTATCTAATTCAAATTTATTTTCGATCAGCGAAGACATTTTTATAAAAAATAATTTGACTTTTTGTTTTTTCTCACACACAGAAAAAATTTTACTAAAAAAAATTTTACTAAAAAATTTTACTAAAAAAATTTTACTAAAAAAATTTTACTAAAAAAATTTTACTAAAAAATTTTGCTAAAATAATTTTACTAAAAAAAATTTTGCTAAAAAAATTTTACTAAAAAAATTTTATTAAAATATAATTTTAGAATTTTGCTAGACCAGCTCCGCTACAGCTTTGCTGGTTAGACCGAAGGTTGCTATTAACACCATTACCTCTTATTTCTTCAATTGAACGTTTTATGGCTACGCCTGATTTCTTCTTATGTTTACTATCAGACGGAGCTCCGCTCCTCAAGGTTTCACCCCCCACAGCTATGTTAGCAATTTTGTTTTTTGTTTCCTCTGAAAGTTTTTTTAATTTTTTTAGTTCTTCAGAATCATTCCTAAGTTTACTAATAGCTTCTAGTTGTTTTAATTCGTTTTGAGATTTAACAGCATTTGATATTGCACTAGCTGTACTACCTATAGCAGCTGCTCCTTTTGCAGCAGATGTAATCAAATCTTTATTATTTTTAATTAAGTTAACGATACTTCCAATACCAGAAAAGATGCCACCTCCTTCCGTGTGAACTGTTTCTCTATTATCAAAATGATAAACAGGATTCATACGTGGTTCATGAGCAATTCTTTGATTTGAAGCAAAATGTTTAAGATTGTGTTTATAAATTATAGGCATTTTTTAGGAATAAATTTGACTTTTGGGAAAAATATTTACGTTTATGATCGGCTAACGCCTCTGAACAAGGTCTGATAGGTTAAAACCCAAGACTTCGTCGATCAAGATTTACGTGTGTGAATGTCCAACAACTTCGTGATAACTTTATTAATTTTTCGTTGCACTTTATCTATCGCGTCAAGCAGCGTGTGATGTACTTTAATTTCTTTTCTATTAACTTGCATTTTCTCCTGATTCATCTTCAACGCCGTTTTAAGAGCATTTAACTTAATTTTAAGAACATCTAATTGTCTTTTAACAGCATCTAACTGTTCTTATTTTCTTTAGAGTTTTCTTGTAAATTTTTCTTTATTTCATTTTCTAAATTGATTTTAAGAGTTTTCATTTTATCAACTTTTTGATTAAGTGAGTTTACTTCATTTATTATTCTATTCTTCTTTTTCATTTGTTGAGTAATTTTAGAACTCAATTCATCAACACTTTTTTGGAATGTAGCTTGTAGCTTATTTAAATTTTTTTTAATTCTTTCAGGTAGTTTTTCTATTTCATCTTCTAATTGTTCTTTTCACATTTTTATCTGATGTTTATTTTTAATGACTGCAGATTTTAAATTTATAGAAAGTAATATTAAAATTTTTGATTGTTCTGAAATCTTTTTAAAAAGTTTTGCTATATCTGCTTCTAGCTCTCTATCCTTTTCATCAAGTTTTAATAATTTTTCGTCTAATGATTTGTCATTAAGTTTAAGCAACTTTAATTCATTCATCAGTGGAACCAAAACATCGTTTATATATTTTTCTTTTAAGTCATTTATTTCTGTATCAACATATTGTTTATTTGTTAACTCTGTATTTTGTTGCGGAAGAATAGAAAGATGCAATGGACCAGATAAAACATCTCCAGTTTCATGATATAATTTTCTGTTTCTATTTCTAATTCACGATTATTCTGGATATATGCAGCTCCACCAACATTTGGTAACATCATTTTTTAACAATAAAAAAATAAATTTTTTCTAGTAAAAATAAAATAAATGGAAAAAGCAAATTTAAAAAATTACATTCGCATGCATCATCCTGTTCTTTTTATTCGACGAGATCAACGGGATTTGAAAATGAATGTTTTGATAATAATAATAATAATCCATGTATAAATGTAAATATTTTATTTGAATTACAAGCAGAAATATTTAGAGAACAAATAAAAGGTTTACCTTCTATAGAAACCAATTATTGTATTTTCCCGGGTGATCCATTTATAAAATTTATGGATATAGTAAGTAAATATAATGATGTAGCTTATGTAGAATTAAATGAAGAAAATATGGTTATAATAGGTCATAATAATGTTTATGGTTTTATTAGAGCAGTATTACCAATTAGTAATACTGATTGGATAGAAAATAAAATTATTAATTATATCAATATTAGAGAATTAGTTAAAAAATTAAAATCGTATTTAAAGGAAAAAATAAGATTATTTGTTGATGAACAAAACCAATATAATATTCATATAGAGAGTAAAAAACATAACGAAGAATTATTATGTCAAGTATATTATAGAGACACAATTTATAAACAAGAAACATTAGAAATGCCGCAAAGATATGATGATGATACATATATAGGATTATATTCAAACTTAAATATTAATTTGTTAAAATCTCACATAAATGGCTTAGCTCAACAAGAAAAAATTTATATGTGGACTACACCTTATACTATTAACAATGACCATAATCATAATCATAATAAACGAACCGAAGGTTCTAGGGCTTTGCCCGATCTTAAAGAATACAATAATAATAATTTTAAAGAATCTTATAATAATAATAATGATAATAATATAGATGATGATAATATTAATGATGATTCTGAAACATCTGAAAAAGGTGTAAATGGTAAAAAAGATTATAAAAATATTAGTAATTATAAAAATTTATCTAAATTTCATTTTCTTACAATTGAAAATAATAATGATGGAATAGTTGAAGATACTGTTAGACAACTATGTGTCGGGTCTACAAAATTTAAATTAGGATTTACATCTAATCAATTTAAAATTTTATCATCTTTAATAAAAACTAAAAATGATTCAGATTATGGTGGTGTTATTAAATTTTCCAAAAGAGATCAAAGACCAATATTTTTCTCTATTATATTATTATCAGATAAAAAATGTAATTTAGAGTTAGATATTCCAATAAGAGAATGGCATCCAATTCCAAAAAGTGTAATTTATGATGTTGAAGAATCAATTTATGCTGAATCAATTTATGATGATGATGAACAATCAATAGTTAGTGAAAATAAATTTAAATTATCTTTTGATAAAACATTATATGATAAAACTTAATATGATAAAGAAAATAAAATAACTTAGGAACGTGAAATATATAATAATATAAATAACTCTCAAGACCTTGATATTAGAATGTTTATGTCTAAAATTAAAACACAAATTGTTTCTTTAAAAAATTAAAAAAATGGAAAATACCAAGTTTTATTGTAACTTATGTAAAAAAAAGTTGCAAACAAAAAGAAGTTATCAATCTCATTTAAATAGTAAATTGCATTTACAAAATGTAGATCGAGTTGATGAAGGAAATATATTAAAATTAAATAGTTATAAAAACTATCTAGAAACATTGCCTACTGATATAAAAGTTAAAAAAATGTTTGATGATTATTCACATTTGGAATATAAAAAAGTTTTTAATAGTGAAGATGAGTCCCTACCAGATGGAAGATATTTATTTAGCGATACAGATGAATTTAACGAAATAGATGAATTTCATGAAACTAAAAAAACCGATGGAGCTGTAACAGATATAAAATATTTATTTAATGAATCGGTTGAACATAATGAAACCGATGAAACTTTTTATAATGTATTAACAAACTTTTTCAAAATATTTAAGAAATCTTACAAATGTTATATGAATGTAGAAGTACTTTATACAAAAAATGGTCCTGATGGAATTCCTGAAGAAATAATACAAGGACATTTTACAAATTCACAAGAAAATCATAATATAAATGATATACAACCCATAGTTGAGTCGATGATAAATAAATTAGAAAATTGTATAATTGAAGCCCAGTTACGTGAATCTGGTTGGAGATTTGTTAAAATACTATCTAAGAAAATAGTAATTGATGAATATAAGAATAATACTGGTGGTAGTTATGTTCCTTTACCTTTCAGTTCACCACAAATAATCAACATAAAAAATTAAGATGATTATTGTTTTCTGTGGAGTATTATAGCACATTTACATCCTGCAGAATATCATAAAGAAAGACTAAGTCATTACAATAAAGAAGAATACATAAATGAATTTGATCTCTCTGATGGCTTAGATGAATTCCATATGATTATAATAGGTTAATAAAGTTTCATAAAAAGAATAAAAATTTAATAGAAGTAAATGTTTTTGAATTAAATGTGAATTATGTTTCTATTGGTAAAATTACTCCACTTTACTCAGATTCAAAAAAATTTTATTTGAATAATAAAAATTTATGTCAATCAGAAATAGTATACAATAAAAGAGGAAATTACATGCATCATAATATTTTTTACCAAGGAAATATAATATGTACTGAAAAATTTGAAATTGCTAAAACATTATCACCAATAATGATTAATCATAATAATTATAAAGGACGTAATTATAATTATGATTATGATTCCGATTATTTATCCTTATCTTTAGAATATCAACAAAAGTTACAAAATTTAAATAAAATTTTACAAAATTGCAAAACAGATCATTTTCAACAATTAAAAATGTCACTACAAGAATATCACCATAAATATCAAAATAAGATAGAAACGGTTCAAGAATTAAATAAAGACAATAAAGAATTAAATAATGAAGACAATAAAGAATTAAATGAATGTCTAAAAAAATGTCAACAGCAATATAAAGAACAATATAATAAAGAATATGAACAACAGCTACAAATATTAAATCAAAATTATCAACAGTCTGAAAAAGATTTACAAAGACAAATTGATTTAACACATGAAATATATCAAGATAAATTTGAAAAATTAAAACAAACAAAACAATCAGCACAAGCAAATATATTATATTATCAGGGTCATTTAATATTGTGTAAAGATGTTTCTATATTTACAAAAACTTCAGATAATACAAATTTTCCCTGTCTCCAATGTATGACGAGCTTTAGAACTAAAGAAGAAATGAATAGACATTTGGAGAATTGTCAACAAAACGAAGCAGTTGAAAATACTTTTCCTAAAGATGATTATTTCATATATAATAGACATTATTTGAAAAATAAAGTACCCTTTACTATTTATTGTGATTTCGAAGCATATAATGTTAACATGACACAAAATCGAACCGAAGGTTCTAGGGCTTCGCCCGATTCTGATAATTGTAAATATGAAAAAAGTGCATCTGAACAAAGTATAGAAAAATATTTATTTGAACAAAAACCATTATGTTGGGGAATGTACATTCATTCAAATTATCCTGAATTATTTAAATCAGAATATTTTCAATACTATGGTGAAGATAGTTCAGAAATGTTTACAAAGAAAGTAGAAGAATTACAAAATTATTTTTCACAATTGCTTGAAATAAATAAACCAATGATGCCATTAAAAGAAAAAGAAAAATTAAATTTTATTAATGAAACAAAATGTTTTTACCGTGGAAAAGAATTTACAAAAAATTATAAAAATGGCAGAGGTAGATATATTGATAAAGTAAAAGATCATGATCATCTAAATGGATTATATAGAGGTGCAGCACATAATTCTTGTAATCTTAATGCTAATAAATTTAAATATAACTTTGTTCCTTTAAATTTCTACAATGGTTCTAAATATGATTTCCATTTAATAATGAAAGATTTATTTTCATCTGAAAAATTACAACAACAACAAATAAATGTACTATGTAAAACAGAAGAAGAATATTTTTCAATGCAATTAGGTTGTATTAGAATTTTAGATGCATTTAGATTTTTTACTCCTTATTCATTAGATGTTATGGGAAAAACTTTGAAACCTGAACAATGTAAAATATTTTATAAATATAATTTAAAACCTTTAGAAGGAATATTTCCGTATGAATATATAACTGGAGATATAAATAGAATAAATGAAATAATGAAAGAGCAAAAACTTCCTCCAATAAATAAATTTAAATCAGCATTAAAACAATCACAATTATCTGAAGAAGACTATGCAGAAGCTGAAAAGAATTGGAGAGAGTTAAATTGTAAAACAATGTATGATTATACAATGAAATATCTTCAGATAGATGTATTAATACTAGCTGATCTTTTTGAAAACTTTCGTGATATGTGTTTAGAATATTACGGAATAGATCCATGTTATTGTTATTCTACACCAGGTTTAACATGGCTAGCAGGATTGAAACATACCGGTGTTAAACTTAAACATTATACAGAAAATACATATGATAAATTATTATTTTTTGAATCTGGAATTAGAGGTGGTGTTTCATCAGTTTTAGGTGATAGATATGTTAAATGTTATAATAAGAAAGTAAATCCTGATGATTATGGAATAATGAAGCCTTTATCTCCAGAAGAAAGTGATCAGTTTATAAAATTGTTTAATCAAAATATAGAAGGACTTATATCAAATGAAGATAGTCAAGCAGCAGTTGATGAAATCATGAGAGAAAACTATTTGTTATATTATGATTTTAATAGCTATATTCTTCTTGCATGATACAAGAATATCCAACAGGTGAAATGTCATGGTGTAATAATCTTGATTATCAAAAAACACATGATGGAAATTATAATCATGGTTATATATATGAAGTTGATTTAGTATATCCTGATGAAATAAAAGATAAAACAAAATATTTTTCTTTCTGTCCCGAAAACAAAATTCCCAATATAGAAGATTTTTCAGATTATCAAAAATCTATAATTCCTAAGAAATAAAGACCAACAAAAAAACTTACATGTATGTTAACACAAAGTAATAAAAGAAAGTATGTTGTTGAAGGAAGAATGCTAGATTGGAGTAGTATATAGTGTGACATCCGGCGCGACGCTTCGCTTCGCTTTGCTTCGCTTCGCTTGCGCCGGATGTCACACTTTTGCGGGTTTTTTCAAAATTTTCAAAAAATCAAAATTTCAAAAATTTTGGTAGACTTCAAATTTCACGTGGCCGAAGGCCGAAGGGCGAAAATTTGGGCGTTTTTAAAAATACCCAATTTTCAAATTTTTCAAAATCTCAAATTTGAGAATTACAATTTTCTCGCTTAAATCATGACCGTTCCAGGACACCAAAAATCATAAAAATTAAGAATCACAAAATTTGAGAATTACAATTTTCTCGCTTAAATCATGACCGTTCCAGGACACCGAAAATCATAAAAGTTGAGAATTTCAAATTCATGAATTTTATCCATTTTTCAGGTTTTTAAAATATATCATGTGACTAAAAATATTTCTTTAAGAATGTAACACAATCTCTTAGAATGCCCGTTATTGTTACTGCTTTGCACTCTGATGAACTACCCAATTGTAGGGAACAGCTGCTCCCGCATACATGATATAATTGCAGCTGCTTATCGCATTCCTGAGCCATTGAATTACAGAGCAAGCAACCCGTATTAAAGATTAAAGATTAAAATGACGTTGAATATATTGCAGCATGTAGGAAGTAAGACTTCATTTACAATTCCATTAATCATAACTAGTGACTTTCTTTCTTCATTGCAAAATGCCAAAACGTACTGCCGCGGAAGCTTTTTCGTTTTACATGTCGATTTTACTAAACTTAATTAAAGAAGAGCACAAGGAAACTGCGAATAAATACTTTGAAGAGTGGAAGTTAGAAATTCAAACGAGAAAGAAGAACAAATTGGACTCTCAAAAACATGTGGAGGATATTACAGTAAAAATAGAACAGTATCTGTCCACTAATACAATTCCTCAGTTCAATGTTACAAAAGAACATTTCATTACCATCGAAGATAGTGCTACTATGATTTCAAAACTGATTGCAAGTGATAAAGTGCAACATGGGTCGTTGCTGAGAAGTGCTGCTTATCAAGGTTATGGATTTAAAAGAATTCTGGAATTGAGTGACAATAAAAAAAACAGATTTGTGGAAAACTTGAAACTATTTAGAATTTCCTATAACGTAAGTTATTGTTATTTCTTGATGAACTTATCAGATCTAATTCTTCCACACGTATTATTTTTAAATTCATCAATGCCCATTAGTTTTGTTAGAAAACATTTTAAAGAAATCAAAATTTATATAGAAAAATTGGATCAACCGACAACTATAGAAGAAATGAGGTTTGGTTCCCAAGATGAATGAACATTAACTGTGTTGTTTCACTTTTTAAGATATGTGCAATGTACATACATATTTGATGTATACATATTTATGAAGACTTCTTTATAAGTAGTAACACATTTTGGATTATTTTGAAATGTAATTCTATTTTCTTTTGTTCTCCAGTCTCATGGTAGAAGACTGACATTGTATAGATCTATATTTCAGTATGTAACATAATCTTTGATATTGAAGAATGATTCATGGAACTTAGTAGTATTGCATTTTGGATTATTTTGAAATGTAATTCTATTTTCTTTTGTTCTCCAGTCTCATGGTAGAGACTGACATTGTACAATTGTATGATAAGATTGATTGTTGTATTATTATATTTGATATTTAAGAATGATTCATGGAACTTAGTAGTATTGCATTTTGGATTATTTTGAAATGTAATTCTATTTTCTTTTGTTCTCCAGTCTCATGGTAGAAGACTGACATTGTATAGATCTATATTTCAGTATGTAACATAATCTTTGATATTTAAGAATGATTCATGGAACTTAGTAGTATTGCATTTTGGATTATTTTGAAATGTAATTCTATTTTCTTTTGTTCTCCAGTCTCATGGTAGAAGACTGACATTGTACAATTGTATGATAAGATTGATTGTTGTATCATTATATTTGATATTGAAGAATGATTCATGGAACTTAGTAGTATTGCATTTTGGATTATTTTGAAATGTAATTCTATTTTCTTTTGTTCTCCAGTCTCATGGTAGAAGACTGACATTGTATAGATCTATATTTCAGTATGTAACATAATCTTTGATATTTAAGAATGATTCATGGAACTTAGTAGTATTGCATTTTGGATTATTTTGAAATGTAATTCTATTTTCTTTTGTTCTCCAGTCTCATGGTAGAAGACTGACATTGTACAATTGTATGATAAGATTGATTGTTGTATTATTATATTTGATATTGAAGAATGATTCATGGAACTTAGTAGTATTGCATTTTGGATTATTTTGAAATGTAATTCTATTTTCTTTTGTTCTCCAGTCTCATGGTAGAAGACTGACATTGTACAATTGTATGATAAGATTGATTGTTGTATTATTATATTTGATGCAAAATACACTGCCGTTGTTTTCATTTTTCTGTACAAGAAGTAGACATTATTACAGTTATTGGAATTTATTTCATTTAAAATGAATGATGAAAATCCGACAGTTATACTGAGTAATATAGGCGATATATGTCCTCAGGTTAATAACATGACTGAGTTTTTAAAAATAAACAGCAAACAAAACCACGTCAAATTTCGATTTAAACGAGATTGCTAAGCAATTGGGAATAAAGAATTTTCACATATTGATGAGTAATGAATTACTATTGATAAAAGATGTACGAAACACTAACTCTACTAATAAAATGTAACAATGTAACGTTTTAATTTAGATTAAATTAAATCATTTCAAAATCGAATAAGTAGTAAGGAAAGACATCATTAGAGAACAGTTTTAAATCAATACCCCCCCAAGTAGTAAGGAAAGTCATCATTATGAAACAGTTTTAAATCAATACCCCGCCCAAGTAGTAAGGAAAGTCATCATTAGAGAACAGTTTTAAATCAATACCCCCTCCCTTCTGTCTTCTAGGGGTCGCTATAAGAATTTTTTTTAATTATAAAATGAGCAACATAAAGGAGTTTTTTAAATTATATGGAACACAGACAACAACGAATTTTGATCTAAAGAAAATCGCACATCAATTGGGAATAAAGAAATTTCATGTTCTAATGAGAGTCGAATTACAATTCCTAAAAAATAGGCCAACAGGAACCTTCAGTTCCCGGAACAAAGTTCAAACTGTAAATTTCATAACGAACCTTCACACTTCAGACCAAAAAGGCGTACATTGGTCAGCAGGTATCTTTAATAAAAACGGAAATAATTATTATTTTGACTCATACGGACTTCCACCTACAAACGAAGTCAAAAAATTACTTGGCAATGGAATTTATAATACATTTCAAATTCAAAAACCAGGAACTACTTATTGTGGTCAATTATGTCTTTAAGTTTTATTTAAATTACAGGAAGGAGTACCATTTCTAGATATTATGTTAGAATTGAACGAACCGTAGGTTCTATGGCTACGCCTAACAAGGGAATTTCATTCCCGAAACGTTAGTTCCAATAATAATGATAATAATGATAATTAAAAATCAGTTCGTTGTAATTCATTTTGATAAAAACGGCCTCTGATATCCTGATTATCTAAATCTTTAATTTCATAAGTAATCGGATAAGTTTGATTTATTTTACAAATTTCAAATATTTCTTTAGTCCAATAGCCAACAAAGCCTTTTTCAAATTTATTCTTATATTTAAATATTCTATCTCTATCTCCAATTTTAAATTTCGGTTTAAGTTTCTGCAATTTCGGATTACTCTCATTCGAATAATTATTCTCGAATATTTTTTTTCTTATCAAATCAGGGTCGTCAGAAGCATTCTTTGGAGTTTCTTCAATACCAGAATGAACTTTATTATTGTACTCTTCTACAATTCCTGGTAATATCTTCAACCATTTCTGATTTCTTTGCTCAGTAAATTTCTTGAATAATTTATTTTTTAACGTCCGATTGAATCTGTCTATCACTACAGCCTTCCCTGCATTTTCAGTTGAATAAACAGTTTCAAATAGTGGCTGAACGTTTCGGTTATAAAATTCCGACCCTTTATCAACAAACAATTTTTTTGGCTTTCTCTTACTTTCTTTAAAGATTTCTTCAAATGCATATTTAACTGACAGACCACTTTTATTTTTTAAAGGCTTTACCCAAGCGTATCGTGTATATAAATCTATAACGGTCAATGCGTATTTGTAGTCCCTTTCATTCGGCATATGAATAAGATCAGCACTCCAAATATCATCTTTATTAAATACTTTTACTTTCAATAAATATTTAGGCCTTCTATATTCCTTGTGGATTTTGGACGCGTAGGTTCGAGCGTTGTTCTCAGACAGCTTTGCTGTCGTTTCATTTAAACCCTGACCGAATAATATTTTAGCTTGTAAAGCTTTCTTAACAAACTTTCTTTCAATTTTTTCTCTAAATGTAGGATTTTGAATATTATCTAATTCTTGTATCATCTTCTTATCAGCTGCATGTCGAGAACTTAGGTCATGATTTCGATAAGCTAAATCATGCCTGTAAGCTGCGGCATCTACTCTATTTATCGGTTCTTCACCTGGTTTCGGATTATTATTCTCATCTAGTCTTATATCTAATCGAGTTCCTGGTCCGGTATATGAATAACCAGGAAGATGTTTTTCTTTCGAATATTTACTCCAAATAAATCCAGGAAAGTTTTCTAATGTTTTTTGTATGTCACCTCCAATATGCTGACAATTTGAGTTATTATTTTTGTTTAATAGATAATTCAATAAATCTAAATTAGAAATTTTTAATTTAATTAAATTTTCGGAATTTTTAGAATTCATTTTAAAAGATAAAAAAAATTTAAAAGATAAAATAAAATGAATGTTTTACCGAATCATACTAGGACTTAGATATATTCCAGAACCATCTTTAGTTTCTTTAATTTCAATTAAATCATCAACATTGTGGAGAATATTTTTGAGAACTCGTTTTCCTTCATGAACTAATTTTAATTTACTAATAAAATTATCTACTATTCCGTCACCCCTAGCAACTTTCTCTAACTCTCTATTATGTCGTTTTTGTTCTTCTAATGCTGCCTTCTCTGATTTATTTTTATTTACTGCTTGGACAATACCAGCTGTCCCACCTGCAACACTTCCTGCAGCTGCTATGCCTCCTATTATTAGTGGAATTAATGGGAGAATCCCGCCATTCTTTTCTTCTTGTAATTGAATATTCTCTATCATTGGTTTACTTATGTAATACTTTTTTTTTGTTAATCGTAATAGTTTTAGGGGTATTTTTGTCAACAATATTACGTAATTTTAATTCAACAGTTTTATTATTATTACTTTTCGCTTGCGACATTTTTAATAAAAAAATTTTAAGTTATCAAAATTTTTAATCTATTCTAGTTATGAAAAATTTTTAGTTAAGAATTTTTTAATCTATTCTAGTTATGAAAAAAAATTAAATTAATTTATTCTAGCCATCTTCCCATTAAGAACTTCAATATAATATTTTACATCTTCTAGCAATAAACCATAAGCCATCAATAAAGTTGTGCAATCTTTCTTTTCAATATTAATTGTTACATCACAACCATTTTTAATAATATCTTCTGATTGCGCACTTAAATCGAAACAGAAAATTGGATATAAATGTCTCCAATCTCCAGGAGTTCATTGTGGTTCAACTCCAAATTCTATACAAAGATTTCGATAAGAATCATATCCTTCCATAAATTGATTATTGGTATCATCGAATCTTAATGGATCAATTGGATAACGGGTTTGATTTAATGAAACTTGTAAACTTCGAATTGTATTAATATGGAAGAGATTATTGTTCTTATCAAAACTTGGAGAATTATTTCTTTGAAAAGTTAGTAATAAATATCTTGGAGTATTCGCAGTTCTAGTAAAATGCCAGTTAAATCTTTGTTCGGAAAAAGTTACTGAACTAGCAGTACGCTTTAGAAAATTTACTGGAATTGGTTTGTTAGTATTTAATCTTTTTGCAATAGCTGTTTCAATCTCTAAACTAGGAGTAATATGCTTAATCCACCATTCAAGTCTATCAATTTTTAAATATGCTTTTTTTCCAGTCTTACCAAAAAAGATTAATTCATTATTTGCTGTACGATGAATTATTAACTTAAATTTCAATTGATATGATATTTTGTCATAATCTAAATATCCGAATAACGGAGACAATGACCAATTAACTGTCTGTTTACTTTTCTTGTTAAACTCACGTCTTTCTTTATATGCATTATTATTTGTTTTATTTAAATGTTTTGCAATATTTTCTACATCTTTCGCAATTCCTGCTGCATCTGTTCCAGCGTGAGTTAAATCATCAACAATTATACCATCATTAGTATCAGGAAACCAACCTTCGATTTCATACTTTTTATTATTTTCACCAATTGTTACAAATCTAAGCATTGTATCAATTACACCTGGAGAATCACTTATTGTTTCTATATTTTGAGTTGCAACATCTAAACGCATTTGTGTAAATAATCTTGGAAAGAAATTATTCTCTAGTGCAATATTATCGGTATCAGGTAATGGTGTTGTAAAACTGGCATCACTATATAAAGAATATTCACAGTGTAAAAATGAATCAGGTAGATATAAATAACTTTGTTGATTATCAACTTCAAAGATTAAATCTCCTCCAGTATTTACTCTACTGGAAGATCCGGGATTCATAGCAATTCTTATATAGTCATTCTTTTTTTGATTATAACTGACGAACGGAGGATCGTCTAATCTAAATTTATTTTCGATAAGCGAAGACATTTTTATAAAAGATAATTTGACTTTTTGTTTTTCTCCCACACAAAAAAATTTTTACTAAAATATAATTTTAGCATTTCACCAAAAAAATTTTACTAAAAAAATTTTGCTAAGAAAATTTTTGCTAAAATATAATTTTAGAATTTTACTAAAAAAATTTTACTAAAATAATTTTACTAAAAATATATTTTAGAATTTTGCTAGACCAGCTCCGCTACAGCTTTGCTGGTTAGACCGAAGGTTGCTATTAATACCATTGCCTCTTATTTCTTCAATTGAACGAACCGTAGGTTCAATTGAACGTTTTATGGCTACGCCTGATTTCTTCTTATGTTTACTATCAGCCGGAGCTCCGCTCCTCAAGGTTTCACCCCCTACAGCTATGTTAGCAATTTTATTTTTTGCTTCCTCTGAAAGTTTTTTTAAATTTTTTAGTTCTTCAGAATCATTCCTAAGTTTACGAATAGCTTCTAGTTGTTTTAATTCGTTTTGAGACTTAACAGCATTTGATATTGCACTAGCTGTACTACCTATAGCAGCTGCTCCTTTTGCAGCAGATTTAATCAAATCTTTATTATTTTTAATTAAGTTAACGATACTACCAATACCAGAAAAGATACCAGCCCCTTCTTTTTGGACGGCACCTGCCGTGCCTAGGAACTTTTGTGTTCCGACAGTTTCTACACTATCATAATGGTACACAGGTTTCTGAGATGGTTCATGAGCAATTTTATTATTTGATGCAAAATGTTTAAGATTGTGTTTATAAATTATAGGCATTTTTTAAGCTTAAATTTGACTTTTCTGAAAAATATTTATGATCGGCTAAAGCCTCGAGGAGCTTCGCTCCGATTGGTTAGTAACCAGAGGACCTTTGGTCCGTTTAATATTTACGCTAAGATTTACGTTTGTGAATGGACAACAACTTCGAGATAACTTTATTAATTGACTGTTGCACTTTATCTATTGCGTCAATTAGCGTGTGATGTACTTTAATTTCTTTTCTATTAACTTGCATTTTCTGCTGATTAATCTTCAACGCCGTTTTAAGAGCATTTAACTTAATTTTAAGAACATCTAATTGTCTTTTAACAGCATCTAACTGTTCTTTATTTTCTTTAGAGTTTTCTTGTAAATTTTTCTTTAATTCATTTTCTAAATTGATTTTAAGAGTTTTCATTTTATCAACTCTTTGATTAAGTGAGTTTACTTCATTTATTATTCTATTCATCTTTTTCATTTGTTGAGTAATTTTAGAACTCAATTCATCAACACTTTTTTGGAATGTAGTTTGTAACTGCTCTAAATTTTTTTTAATTCTTTCAGGTAGTTTTTCTATTTCATCTTCTAATTGTTCTTTTAACATTTTTATCTGATGTTTATTTTTAATGACTGCAGATTTTAAATTTATAGAAAGTAATATTAAAATTTTTGATTGTTCAGAAATCTTTTTAAAAAGTTTTGTTATATCTGCTTCTAGCTCTCTATCCTTTTTATCAAGTTTTAATAATTTTTCGTTTAATGATTTGTCATTAAGTTTAAGCAACTTTAATTCATTCATCAGTGGAACCAAAACATCGTTTATATATTTTTCTTTTAAGTCATTGATTTGTGTATCAACATATTGTTTATTTGTTAACTCTGTATTTTGTTGCGGAAGAATAGAAAGATGCAATGGACCAGATAAAACGTCTCCAGTTTTCATGATATAATTTTCTATTTCTATTTCTAATTCACGATTATTCGGGATATATGCACCTCCACCAACATTTGGTAACATCATTTTTTAACAATAAAAAAATAAAATTTTTTCTAATAAAAATAAAAAAATAAAATTTTTTTTAATAAAAATAAAAAAATGGAAACCCCAAATTTAAAAAAATTATATTCGCCCGCATCATCCTGTTCTTCTTATTCGACGAGATCAACGGGATTTGAAAATAAATGTTTTGATAATAATGATAATAATAATACTATTACAAATCCATGTATAGATGTTAATATTTTATTTCAATTACAAGCCGAAATATTTAGAGAACAGACTAAAGGTTTACCTTCTATAGAAACTAATTATTGTATTTTTCCAGGTGATCCATTTATTAAATTTATGGATATTGTTAGTAAATATAATGATGTAGCTTATGTGGAATTAAATAAAGAAAATATGGTTATAATAGGTCGTGATAATGTTTATGGATTTATTAGAGCAGTGTTACCAATTAGTAATACTGATTGGATAGAAACTAAAATTATCAATTATATCAATATTAAAGAATTAGTTAAAAAATTAAAATCTTTTTCGAAAGAAAAAATTAGATTATTTGTTGACGATCAAAATCAATATAACATTCACATAGAGAGTAAAAAACATAATGAAGAATTATTATGTCAAGTATATTATAGAGACACAATTTATAAACAAGAAACATTAGAAATGCCGCAAAGATATGATGATGATACGTATATAGGATTATATTCAAACTTAAATATTAATTTGTTAAAATCTTATATAAATGGTTTAGCTCAACAAGAGAAAATTTATATGTGGACAACACCTTATACTATTAACAATGACCATAATCATAATAAACGAACTGAAGGTTCTAGGGCTTTGCCCGATCTTAAAGAATCTTATGATAATAATGATGATAATGTAGATGATGATAATATAAATGATGATTCTGAAACATCTGAAAATGGTGTAAATGGTAAAAAAGACTATAAAAATATTAGTAATTATAAAAATTTATCTAAATTTCATTTTCTTACAATTGAAAATAATAATGATGGTATAGTTGAAGATACTGTTAGACAACTATGTGTCGGGTCTACAAAATTTTAATTAGGATTTACATCTAATCAATTTAAAATTTTATCATCTTTAATAAAAACTAAAAGTGATTCAGATTATGGTGGTGTTATTAAATTTTCCAAAAAAGATCAAAGACCAATATTTTTCTCTATTATATTATTATCAGATAAAAGATGTAATTTAGAGTTAGATATTCCAATAAGAGAATGGTATCCTATCAGGGAAGGGCATCCTATACCAAAAAGTGTAATTTATGATGTTGAAGAAACAATTTATGATGATGATGAAGAATCAATAGTTAGTGAAAAAAATTTAAATTATCTTTTGATAAAACTTTATATGATAAAACTTAATATGATAAAACTTAATAGAAAATACCAAAATATTCGATAAATATATTTTCATATGTAATAAAATTTTTAGATGTAATAAAATTTTTAGATGTAATAAGTTTTTAGATGTAATAAGTTTTTAGATGTAATAAGTTTTTAGATGTAATAAGTTTTTAGATGTAATAAGTTTTTAGATGTAATAAATTTTTAGATGTTATAAATTTTTTAGATGTTATAAATTTTTTAGATGTTATAAATTTTTTAGATGTTATAAAATTTTTAGATGTTATAAAATTTTTAGATGTTATAAAATTTTTGGAGGTTATAAAATTTTTAGATGTAATAAAAAAATTATTATTCCCACGTGTCATCATCATCACTTAAATTACTCTCACAGATGATTGTTTGAAATATTTCAGCTTGAATATCTTCTCCGTTATAAGGTAACATAATTTCATTTTCATCAGGTGCTTGACGTTTAAGAATATTTATTTGACCAGAAAATTTTTTTTCTTCAGTATTATTATTTTTATCAGGAATACTAATTCCAGTTTCTAAAGATCTTTTCCATGGTTTATTAACTGTAGTCAATAATGTTTTCCTCGAATATAATTTTATAAAATCTTCTACTTTTACTTTATCTTGTGAATATCCTTTGAATGTTTTCTTTTCACTAAGTCTCCCTTGTTCATCTACAGTAATACAATATTTTATTTTAGGTGCAATAAACATTGCAAAAATAATTCCACCATTACCATAATCATTTTTCCCTTGACACATTTCTCCTCCAACATATCCAGCAGCGTCTAATTTATTAAAGAGCTCATTGGAAATATATATTGAATCATTATCTGTATAATGAATGTATTTTTCTTTGAAACCATTAATTTCTAAAATAAAGTTATTCATGATTCTTCTAGAGTGAGAAAGAATGAAAGAACCTAAGTGTGATGGCATGAATGACGTCTTCCCATCTTTTACAATATTAGTTTTGAGAAATTCATCATCTTCCATTTCTACTTTCGCTAAATATTGTTCATCATTTAATTTTTCATAATCTTTTACTTCTTGAGTGAAATTTTTTCTCAATGTATTCTCATTCCATAAATGATATTTAGTGGTTATATCTTTTTGCACAGTTTTGCCATATAGCGAACTCATCAATAATTTAATTGACTCATCACCTACAGTATTTCCTTCTGTTTTATATCTTTTTCTCAAATTAAAAAGTTTTTCAATATAATTTCGAAATGGTGAAACTTGATAATTTTTTTCATAAATTATACCATCAGTAATATGTAAGATTTTTCCCCCACATCTAACAATTTCTTGTATGTCTACAGAAGTTAATACATCATAACATATACCATTTCTAAACCTGATTACTTTTACATGAGAATTATTATTTTGATTTTTAACTTTATCTTTTATAGGAACTGGTTGGAAAAACATATCATTCGGATATTGAAACACAACAGAGAATATTCCAGTTTTAGGTCTAAATGTTTGAGTATTAAATTTATATACTATTTCCCGCTCTTCTTCTTGACGAAATTTTCTAGCTGATTCAGCTTTAGGGTATTCTGAATTTTCATCATACATAGCTGATGGATATAAAGATGTTGCATCAAAAGCCATTAGAAATTCATTTTTTTGTTCAAGTAGTTGATTTGAAATTTTCTTACAAATTTCAGTTTTATCTCCTAAATCTCGATACTGTTTCATTAAATCTATTAAATTACTTCCAGGGGACAAAGTCCCCCCAGCGCAGCGACCAGGTAAATACTGTTTTAATATTGGTAACAAGATGCTACAAAATGGCGATATGTATTTTCTTATATTTGCTGAAACTCTTCCACCTTTAACAGATTTTCTAATATAATTTCTAGCCCATAAATCTATATGAGAATGAATATTTATATTGTCATTTTGTACGCTTTTCATCCAACCGTTAAATGTTAAAGCAGAGGATGTTAAATTAGTAGTTATATCTTCACCAACTAAATCTCGCATAACATTATTATATTTGTAGATACAAAAAGCTAAGGAAAGAATATCGTTAACTAAATATGGTCTCCATTCATTTTCTTTTTCTTTATAATTTTCATGTGTTATGTCTCCAATTTCATAATTTAATTTACACACATTCGTAGGAATTTTAAAATTCTCACACCATTTAGAAAGACTTGTTTTTACATGTTGATAACTACATTTCATTATAATAGTTTGAAGTGCTAATTTACCTAAAGGTGAATCTTTTTTCATATTGTTTTTAAATCTAAAAGATTTTTGAATGTATCTGCTAACACATTCAGTTGTATAAGGATTTTGTAATGAAGCAGTCAATATTCCTCTTGAAGTTTTAAGAGGCGGTTTAGATAATTTAAAATTAGCTTTTATCGGAAAATAGGAATCAAAACCTGATGAATTGTGAGCTATTAAAGTTACTCTCGAATAATTAAATTTTCCAAGAGTTTTAAAAAATTGATGGATCGGACATACGTCCTCTGGGTTTCCCCTGATTGGACATTCATCATCCTCAGTTCTCGTAAATATTTTCACACAATTTTGAAGTTTATTAAATTCTAATTCAGTTAAATTATTATACTCATTAATCTGTTTTTTAAGTTTTTTAATTTCATCTTCATCTTTTGATCGTTTAATTTTAATCATATCACTTAACAAATGTGTTTCTAATTCTTTCAATCTTTGTTTCGGTAAACAACATATGAATTTATTAAAATTAATAGCTCCTACAGCGTAAGGAATAGGATGAGCTGTTGAATAGTTAGGATCGGGAAAAGTTTCGAGATCCCAAATATATGTTGAACTATAGTCAATTTTTTTCTTTGTTATGATTTTATATGGACGCGTTGTTAGATTTTCATCAGTAACTGTTTTATATATGGGTTTGAAATTATTTTCAATTTCTCTAATAGCTTTTAATTTATGAGATTTATTAATTAAACAATAGTGACCAATTGTTGAACCTGCGTGAAAATAATTGTAATAAATATAATTATGAAGCGTTTCAATTCCTCTAGGATTTAAATGACGATTGGCAGGACTATAATATTGAGCACATTCTCCAAAATATTTATTGAATTGAGAAAATTTGCAGTTTGACATTACTCCTGTTCTAGATGTGGCTTTCTCTTTATATAAAAAATTATTAAACATTTCTTTCATCATTTCTCCTTGTTCTTCATTAAAACCTCGTAAAACATTATAACATTTAATAAAACAAAAATCTTCAGAAGGAATATAACAATATTCACCGAAATATTCTTTGATTCTATATTTCATATTAATCCCTGCCCCTCTATGCGATCTTTGTACTAACTTCATTACAAAATCTTCATATTTAATATCACCTGTAAAAATCCATTCGTTAGCATCGGATTTCTCATCCAGATTCGAAAACCATGTTTCAAATGATTTTTTAATATAGAAGGTTACGTAAAAATTTTGAATTATATTTTCCTGATCTTTAATAACTTTTCCAAGTAAATTAATAATTTTACCATTTGCTAAAAGTTTCCGCATATCATTTACTACATTAATAAAAGATACATTTTCATATTTAAATTCATTTGGATTAAATAAATTACATAAATCATCACCAAGTTCATCCTTAATTCTATCATCAAAAAAGATATCAGTAATAGGAGTTTCTAATATTTCTTTTGTTCCACTTTTCTGTTTTTTAGTATTACGTCTAATACTACGCCTAGTACGTTTCTGTTTTTTAATACGTTTACTACGTTTACTATGTTTAATTTGCGCATCAAACTCAGCAGTTTGTTTCTTGATTAATTCATCAATCCTAGACGTTTGTCCGAGAGACATTTCACGATTCATATTTTTTAAAAGAAAAAAATAATTTTTGCATAGAACCTCGGTTCCGTTTTTGCATATACACAGGAATATGTAATTGATGTAATGTTTCTAATTCATGTGTTGTTAAATGTTCTTTCTTAACCAACCACCATAAATTATTATACGCCAAAAATACTCGGAAACTTCTTAAACAAAGTGGAAAGTCTTTTGTTTTAACACACGGTTTAATACCATGTTTTGTTTTATAATCTGTAACGAGCGCTACGTATTTATGATGATAATAAAATCTAACTTCTTTCTTCGAATTTACAGGATTTGTAGGATGACGATAATCTTTTAAAACTGGTACATGCTCTATCTTATAATCATTCAACATATTTTTTTTTATTTTTATTAACAAAAAATTTATAAGAAAAAATTATTCGTACACTCCGCGAAAATATTTTCTATAACTCTATCATGAATTTTTTTATCAATATTAATTGTAATGAAGCCATAATCTTTTGACCAAGCATTGTTACACGATTGTTTAAATTCATCTTTATTTCTTACGCATAAATCTCTTAACAAATCACTTAAGTTTCTTGCATTTATTTCAAATAGTATAAATATATTTGCATTCTTTCTAATAACACTTCCGTCTAATGAATACATACTTTGTGTTAAATAAAAAACACTACAGTTGTTATGTCTACCTCTTGTGAAATAATTTCTCTGAACTGACTGATTTCTATCATTAACACAATCATAAAAAATTACACAATGTTTCATTGTTTTATCTAGTTTACTAGGATCTTGCATATTACCACTATCATCTATTAATTGTATCTTTATATGCTTATTTTTATTAGATTCTACTAACTGATTATTTTTTGCTGCTTCTTCACACCACGAACTTATTTCTTCTTCATCATCAGATTTTTCATATTCTTTGAATAATGAAGCAATTGCTGTTTTTTTAAGATTATTTTCAAATCCATATTTTAAAAATTGATAGACGGGTTGTTCTGCCGTTGTTGTATAAATTATAAGATTGTTATAATCCAAAAAATTTGGAGTCGTTAAAATTTTAAACAATAGATACGTTTTTCCACAACCTGATCTTCCGCAAATAACTGACAAAACTTTATTAGATAAATTTGGATGATGATTAAATTTAAGTTTTTTTTATTAAATGGAGGTAATTCACTCATTTTTTAATAAAAAAATTTTATTTTTATTTTTTTATTTTTTGTTTCTAAAGAAGAAGAAGAAAATTAAACTTCTCTAGCTTCGCGTGGGAGTTTATACCTCCCGAACGGGAGTTTATACCTCTCGAACCAAAAGATCTATCATAATCTCTTCACCTCCAAAATTTATTTCTTGTCCTTTCTCATCAGTGATTCTAATGTTAATGTTGTTAATAGTTTTTCTTGTAATAGGAAAATATATTAATGTTTGTGGAAATACATTTAATCTATAACCAATGGGTACAGTAAAAGCTGGAAAACTGAATATTAAATTTGATAATTTACCATTTATATATCCTCCTTCAATAATGTCACAATGTACAACAATTGAATTTATTTCAGTTATTTTTGGAATCTTCTCACCTAAATGATAACCTTGACTATAGGTTTGTTTATTAAATCCTAATAGCTTTGACAATGATCTATCATGATTAAAATCAACTTGATGATTTTCGTCTAAAGTAAGAGAAAATTTATTAACTGCCGGTTCAACTGCAAAATGTAATTGTTTCTTATCTTTAAATGGTATACCTAAATGTCTCTTAATTTCATTTGATATTGATTCAACTTCGTAAGAACCAGGAAGAAAAGTTAGTATTTTCCATGTTTTGCCTTTATCAGTAGAATATCTAAATTGATCATTCACATCTTTTATAACGTTTTGAATAGTGTTAAATGTAGAGAAACTAGTCAATGCAATTTGATGATTTTTATTTTGTTCCAAATGTAGAATGGGTTCTAAATTACAAGTGTGTGATGAAGTAGTTGTTATAATTTTTAACGTCGTACTAAATTTTGATGAACCCAAAATCTCTGTCAAATTTTCTAAATGATTATTAATTTTGTCTAAATCTGCTGAACACATTTTTTAGTTAAAATTTTAAATAAATATTTTTTTATGAAATATTTTTTTTATAAAAAATTAAAAACAACAACATATTTCAGCTACGGGCGAAGCCCTAGAACATTCGGTTTGTTATACTTTTATAATCCTCTTCATTTAGAATCTTCTTTTCTAACAGTCTTTTCAATATAGCATGAATTTCATTGAAACTAGAATTATGTCCTTCTTTTATTGCAGATATTAAAATATTTAATCTATTTAGTAATTCTTGTGGATCATCTGGTAAAAATATGGTTGTTTCTGTTTTCTGTTTTTCAGATAAACCCTTCCCTACTTTAACTCCCGTTGATAATAAATTTTCTAATTGTTTATAACGTCTAAGAGATTTTACTGCACCAACTCTATCTAACATAGCTTTATATTTTGTGAGATCTTCTACAGCATAATTATTTAAATCTGCTCCTCTTAAAAGATCAAAAAAATTTCTATCTAAACTAAAAGGAGATTTATCTGGTGAAAACATTAAACCTCGAAAAGGTTGTGGAAATATTTCTTTTTGTCCGAGATAAAATCTAGGTATTGTTTTTCCATCTATAAATGAAATAGAATGTTCAAATTGCATAGATTTTGGTAATTTATTATTAATGTTTGATTCTAGTAATCCATAGTCATCTAATATAGTTTTGTGCTCTGGATCTGTTATATCAATTTGTTTATCATTATTTGTACTTTCTTTTTCAAGAGTTTTAAATGGTTTCATAGTTTTTTCAAAATCAGTTTTTACTTGTTCGGTTTGCTGCATTTTTTCAAACATATCAGATTGAATACTAGCTTTTATCATTCTATGTTGAAGATGATTTTCTTTCATAATATTTCTTTGTTTTATTAACTCTTCTAATTGTTTTATTCTTTTAAAATTATCAGCTCTAATTTTATCCATTTTTAAAATATAATATTTGAATTTTGTGGTAACATTGGAATACAACAAAAACATTTTACTGAACAAATTATTTTTTTATTGCTTTGTTGTCTGACATCTTTTCGTTTAAAGTTTTCTCGTCTTAAGTTTTGTTTAATAAAGTTTTGTTTAATAAAGTTTTGCTTAAATTTTCGCTTAAAGTTTTTAGCTCTTCTAAAAAAAAAAATTTTGTCATTTTCTTCATTAGAAATTTTACCACCAGTAAAAGTTTTACCATCACTCGAAATTTTGCCATCTTGTTTATTCTTATCATCAACTTTTTCTGACTGTAATTGAAATGATATTTGATTTACTTCATTAGCTATTTGATCAAATTTTTCAATCTCATCTAACGTAATAACATTATCATCACATACTCTTTGAAAGTAGTAATGTAGTTTATCATAGACTTCTTTAATATGTAAATGCTTAGTTTTTAATGATTTTCGTTTCTTAGTTATTAAAGATTTATCTAACATTGTAACAAGTGAAGTTGCAAAAACACCCGTACCTGTTAAAGCTGTAGCAACTACTGGAATTACTAAAACACCTGAAGATATAACAATTGTTAAAGCACCTAAACTTATTGTTAAGAATATGCCAATTCCTTGTGTTACATTCTTAACTTTAGTCCATCTCTTTCTTAATTTTTTATAATGCTCTAATCTTAATAATAATTGAGATTCCTTATCTTTCATATAGCGTACTCTATCTTTGTGTTTTTCTTTATTCATTTTTTCAATGTCCATTAAAGTAGAACTACGTTCATATGATAACGAAGGATATATTCTTGCGGTTTCTTCCATTTCTGAAGTTCCTTCCACTTTTGTTTCTTCCATTTTTAAAGAAATATTTTCAGTCACATGATATATTTTAAAAACCTGAAAGATGGATAAAATTCATGAATTTGAAATTCTCAACTTTTACGATTTTCGGTGTCCTGGAACGGTCATGATTTAAGCGAGAAAATTGTAATTCTCAAATTTTGTGATTCTTAACTTTTATGATTTTTGGTGTCCTGGAACGGTCATGATTTAAGCGAGAAAATTGTAATTCTCAAATTTGAGATTTTGAAAAATTTGAAAATTGGGTATTTTTAAAAACGCCAAAATTTTCGCCCTTCGGCCTTCGGCCACGTGAAATTTGAAGTCTACCAAAATTTTTCAAATTTTGATTTTTTGAAAATTTTGAAAAAACCCGCAAAAGTGTGACATCCGGCGCAAGCGAAGCGAAGCAAAGCGAAGCGAAGCGTCGCGCCGGATGTCACACTATATACTACTGATTGGTATTTAGAACATGGAATGATTCTCACCAAAATACATCGAAAACTATTTTATCAAAAATCTAAATGGTTAAAAAATTATATAGAGTTCAATATTGAAAAACGTAAAATAGCCAAAAGAAATAAAGATGATTTTGGAAACGTGTTCTTCAAATTAATGAATAATGCATTTTATGGTAAGACTTTAGAAAATGTGCGTAATAGACAAAATATTGAAATAGTTTATGATAAAGATAGGTTTCAAAATTTAACAAGGGAACCTACATATAAAAGAACTACTAGATTCAGTGATGAACTATGTGCTGTACATTTGCGTCGAATCAGCGTAAAGCATGATAACTTTAATTTTATTGGATTCACTATATTAGAATTAGCTAAACTATTTATGTATAAATTTATATATGATTATTTAGCACCTGCTTATGGCAAAAACTATAAATTACACTTTACAGATACCGATTCTGTTTTCTTAGAATTAACAATACCGTATAATTCTTCACTTGATGAAGAAATTAATAAAATAAAAGATATCATTCATCCCTCTGATTTATGTAAAGTAAAGGATGAATTAGAAGGAAATGAAGATTTCATAACAGAAGCTATATTTTTAAAATCTAAATGTTATTGTTATAATACAACTAATAATATTAAAACACATAAAACATTAAAAGGAATTTCAAAGGCATCAGTGGCTAATCAAATAACATTTCAAAATTATAAAAATGTATTATTTAATAATGAAATAAAAACAGCATGTAATTATCGACTTAATTCAAAGAAACATAAAATGTATTTAAAAGAAGAACATAAATTAGCATTAGATCCATTTGATGATAAAAGAAAAATTTTACCTGATGGAATAACTACTTCACCTATTTAATTTTCTAATTTCTAAGATAGACAAATTTGATATATATATATAAAATAAAAAAATAAAATATTATAACACTATAATTGTATATCTTTATCACTCGGTAAACAAATGTTCTATCGACTTTCAGTCAGAGAACAATTGTTCGATAACTCTATCATGAATTTTTTTATCAATATTAATTGTAATGAAGCCATAATCTTTTGACCAAGCATTGTTACACGATTGTTTAAATTCATCTTTATTTCTTACGCATAAATCTCTTAACAAATCACTTAAGTTTCTTGCATTTATTTCAAATAGTATAAATATATTTGCATTCTTTCTAATAACACTTCCGTCTAATGAATACATACTTTGTGTTAAATAAAAAACACTACAGTTGTTATGTCTACCTCTTGTGAAATAATTTCTCTGAACTGACTGATTTCTATCATTAACACAATCATAAAAAATTACACAATGTTTCATTGTTTTATCTAGTTTACTAGGATCTTGCATATTACCACTATCATCTATTAATTGTATCTTTATATGCTTATTTTTATTAGATTCTACTAACTGATTATTTTTTGCTGCTTCTTCACACCACGAACTTATTTCTTCTTCATCATCAGATTTTTCATATTCTTTGAATAATGAAGCAATTGCTGTTTTTTTAAGGTTATTTTCAAATCCATATTTTAAAAATTGATAGACGGGTTGTTCTGCCGTTGTTGTATAAATTATAAGATTGTTATAATCCAAAAAATTTGGAGTCGTTAAAATTTTAAACAATAGATACGTTTTTCCACAACCTGATCTTCCACAAATAACTGACAAAACTTTATTAGATAAACTTGGATGATGATTAAATCTAAGTTTTTTTGATTTAATGGGGACACTTCACTCACTTTTTAATAAAAAAATTTTATTTTTAATTTTTTTGTTTCTAAAGAATAATAATAATAAGAAGAAGAAGAAGAAGAAGAAGAAAATTAAACTTCTCTAGCTTCGCGTGGGAGTTTATACCTCCCGAACCAAAAGATCTATCATAATCTCTTCACCTCCAAAATTTATTTCTTGTCCTTTTTCATCAGTGATTCTCATGTTAATGTTGTTAATAGTTTTTCTTGTAATAGGGAAATATATTAATGTTTGTGGAATTACATTTGATCTATAACCAATGGGTACAGTAAAAGCTGGAAAACTGAATATTAAATTTGACAATTTACCATTTATATATCCTCCTTCAATAATGTCACAATGTACAACAATTGAATTTATTTCAGTTATTTTTGGAATCTTCTCACCTAAATGATAACCTTGACTATAGGTTTGTTTATTAAATCCTCATAGCTTTGGCAATGATCTATCATGATTAAAATCAACTTGATGATTTTCGTCTAAAGTAAGAGAAAATTTATTAACTGCCGGTTCAACTGCAAAATGTAATTGTTTCTTATCTTTAAATGGTATACCTAAATGTCTCTTAATTTCATTTGATATTGATTCAACTTTGTAAGAACCAGGAAGAAAAGTTAGTACTTTCCACGTTTTGCCTTTATCAGTAGAATATCTAAATTGATCATTCACATCTTTTATAACATTTTGAATAGTGTTAAATGTGGAGAAACTAGTCAATGCAGTTTGATGATTTTTATTTTGTTCTAAATGTAGAATGGGTTCTAAATTACAAGTGTGTGATGAAGTTATTATAATTTTTAACGTCGTACTAAATTTTGATGAACCCAAAATCTCTGTCAAATTTTCTAATTTTGTCTAAATCTGCTGAACACAATTTTTAGTTAAAATTTTGAATAAATATTTTTTTATAAAAAAATTAAAAACAACAACATATTTCAGCAACGTGCGAAACCCTAGAACATTCGGTTCGTCATACTTTTATAATATAGCTTATATATTTTTCAATATAGCATGAATTTCATTGAAACTAGAATTATGTCCTTCTTTTATTGCAGATATTAAAATATTTAATCTATTTAGTAATTCTTGTGGATCATCTGGTAAAAATACAGTTGATTCAGTTTTAAAACCTTTTCCTACTTTAACTCCCGTTGATAATAAATTTTCTAATTCTCTATAACGTTTAAGAGATTTTCTTGCTTCAACTCTATCTAACATAGCTTTATATTTTATGAGATCTTCTACAGCATAATTATTTAAATCTGCTCCTCTTAAAAGATCAAAAAAATTTCTATCTAAAGTAAAAGGATATTTATCTGGTGAAAACATTAAACCTCGAAAAGGTTGTGGAAATATTTCTTTTTGTCCGAGATAAAATCTAGGTATTGTTTTTCCATCTATAAATGAAATAGAATGTTCAAATTGCATAGATTTTGGTAATTTATTATTAATGTTTGATTCTAGTAATCCATAGTCATCTAATATAGTTTTGTGCTCTGGATCTGTTATATTAATTTGTTTATCATTATTTGTACTTTCTTTTTCAAGAGTTTTAAATGGTTTCATAGTTTTTTCAAAATCAGTTTTTACTTGTTCGGTTTGCTGCATTTTTTCAAACATATCAGATTGAATACCAGCTTTTATCATTCTATGCTGAAGATGATTTTCTTTCATAATATTTCTTTGTTTTATTAACTCTTCTAATTGTTTTATTCTTTTAAAATTATCAGCTTTAATTTTATCCATTTTTAAAATATAATATTTGAATTTTGTGGTAACATTGTAATACAACAAAAACATTTTACTGAACAAATTATTTTTTTATTGCTTTGTTGTCTGACATCTTTTCGTTTAAAGTTTTCTCGTTTTAAGTTTTGTTTAATGAAGTTTTGCTTAAATTTTCGCTTAAAGTTTTTAGCTCTTCTAAAAAAATTTATCATTTTCTTCATTAGTAATTTTACCATCACTCGAAATTTTGCCATCTTGTTTATTCTTATCATCAACTTTTTCTGACTGTAATTGAAATGATATTTGATTTACTTCATTAGCTATTTGATCAAATTTTTCAATCTCATCTAACGTAATAACATTATCATCACATACTCTTTGAAAGTAGTAGTGTAATTTGTCATTGACTTCTTTGATATGTAAATGCTTAGTTTTTAATGATTTTCGTTTCTTAGATATTAAAGATTTATCTAACATTATAACAAGTGAAGTTGCAAAAACACCCGTACCTGTTAAAGCTGTAGCAACTACTGGAATTACTAAAACACCTGAAGATATAAAAATTGTTAAAGCACCTAAACTTATTGTTAAGAATATGCCAATTCCTTGTGTTACATTCTTAACTTTGGTCCATCTCTTTCTTAATTTTTTATAATGCTCTAATCTTAATAATAATTGAGATTCCTTATCTTTCATATAGCGTACTCTATCTTTGTGTTTTTCTTTATTCAATTCACTTATTTTTAACTGTAATTACGAAGGATATATTCTTGCGGTTTCTTCCACTTTTGTTTCTTCCATTTTTAGAGAAATATTTTTAGACACGTAAGTTTAGACACATAATTTTAGTTATCTCATATTTTAAAAACCTGAAAAATGGATTTAAAAGACGTTTTTAAAATTACCAATTTTTTTGATGTTGTGATTGTGGTCGCATCTTTACAAGGAAGCGTGATCTCGCCCGACACATCAGACAACATGTATGTCAACCCAAGACATCATCAATTTCCCGAGTTGAGGATGATTCTATTCAACATATCTCCTTTACTTGCGACTTTTGCACTCGATCTTTTGAAACACGTTTTGAATTATCTTCACATGGACTTTACCACACGCATGCAAATGATAGTTATAGTAATAGCACCTCCTCTATCCGTCTCACTGAAGTGTCGCTCAATAATGTAGTGAGAAATTACCATATGGAATCCTCAGAAACCATTGCTGATTTTCCGGAGTGGATTCATCAAAATTCAATATTGATAGATGCGCTCTTTAGAAATTTAGACAACTTTAGAATAAAAGCGCTCATCTATCTTAAAATAAAATATGTTAAAATTGACCATCATACTGGCAAATTGTGCAGAGGTTGGAGTTTCACATATCCTCCTCTCCTGCTACAGAGGTAGTAGATAAAGAAGTATAGTCAAATTTTCACACTCAAGGGCTAAAATCAAATATTGATAAATTTAACGCGCACGATAGTGGTCTGATTTTTGATGGTGTAGAATCTGCCATGTTTAAAGTTACTCTATTAGAAAATTACAGTGGACGAGGCTCCTTCAATCTTCCAAAAACGTTAAAAGATAAGAAAGCAGTCATTTCTATAGATTGTGAATCGCACTGTTTTAAGTATGCGCTTTTAGCCATTCTCCACTATCATGATGTACAGCACAACCGTTTCCGTAAAATCAAATATCATCAATGGGAGAATGAATTGAAATTTGATGACTGCAATAGTGAAGATATGAAATTGAAAGACATAGAGAAATTTGAAAAACTAAGTGAAATTAAAATAGTTGTTCACGTCTGGGGACTTAAAGGTATACGCTACAACAAACGTTCATCAACTTATGATCGTGTTGTCAACCTCTTGTTGGTATATGAGGATAGCAGTCAACAATGGCATTACTGCGGTATTCCAAATATTCATCCACTATATTCTCACTTAACATCCAAAAGGGGGGAGCATTTCATATGTGACTGTTGTATGAGATCCTTCTGGTCAAAAGATAAATTTCAAACACATTATGAATGGTGTAAGCGAGGTAAATTGCAAATGGAACGTATGCCCAAAGATAAAATCTTTTCATATGGAGAGAATGGTAGTGAATTAAGTCCACTTCGTGTCATCTATGCTGACATCGAATGATATATTGATGATAACATCCACAAGCCAGCAGCCATATCCTGTTATGAGGTATGGCATAATCATTTCCAAAATAAAAATAATAAAATGCACGTCTGGCAAGGTGAAGATTGTATACACAAATTCTTGCAATTCCTGGAAAGTGCTAGTAAATTTCAACAAAAATATGATAGTGAACTCTATCACAGATCATTAAATATGACAGCAGATGATCAGGCAAAATTTGAAAGCTGTAAAGTCTGCTCAAAATGTAATAAAACGTTTGATGAGGCTAAAATTAAGAAAGTGCGCGACCATGATCACATCACTGGCAAATTTAGAAACTCACTGTGTTCAAGATGCAATTTTTCTCTAAGAATGAAACGGCGCACTCTGCCCTTAATTTTTCATAACTTCAAAGGCTATGACAGCCATATGATAATAAAAAGGGGGTTAGGAAAAATGAAAGAGTGGAAGTTAAGTGTAATAGCTCAAACGAGAGAAGAGTTCATAACCATGACAGCAAAAGTAGCAGTTGACAAAACTAAAGAAAATAAGACAGTCTATTTTGAAATAAATCTTTTAGATTCCTATCAATTCATGACTTCATCACTAGCATCTCTCGTTCAAAATCTTAAGTCTCTTCCACTAACTCAAAATTTGAAGAAACAATATCCTAACTTGACAGATTAAGTCATCACATGCAAAAGAGTGTTTCCATATGCATACTTTGACAACCTTTCTAAACTTAGTGAGACTTCTCTTCCATCAATAGATAAATTTAAAAATGATTTGACTGGCATAGAATGTAAGGTAGAAGATTACAATCATGCTCAAGTTGCATGGACAAAATTTGACTGTCAAACGTTTAGCGATTATATGATCGCCTATCTAAAATTAGATGTATTTTTGCTGGCTGATGTATTTCAGGAGTTTCGACGAGTGATATTAGAAGAAGATAAATTAGACCCTATCCACTTTGTCAGTCTTCCAGCCATGTCATTCCAATCTGCTTTTAAAATGACTGGAGAGACCATCCATCTTTTGCAAGATCCAGAGATGCATAATTTATTTGAGCGAGGAATTCGCAGTGGTCTCACATTTGTAAATAGGCATCAAATAAAATCAAAAATGGTAGATGATGATCAGATTCATCTAAAGTACTATGAACAGAATAATTTATATGGTAGTTCACTATCCAAACCTCTACCTCACTCTGAGTTTAGCTGGCTAGGTGATAGTGAAATTCAACATTTCTCCAATCATTCAAGCGTACTAGCTATTCCAGATGATGGTGATTGGGGATATTATTTTGAGGTAGATCTTATCTATCCAAATAGTATTAAAAATAAAACTGTGGATTTTCCACTTGCACCTGAATCAGGTGAAGTGACTGAAGATATGTTTTCGGATTTTATGAAGCAATTTCATGAAGATTTAGAAGGGAGTGGACAGCCCAAGTATAAGCCTTGTCGTAAACTTTTGCTTACTCAATTTGATGAAGAAAATTATCTAGTCCACTTTTCCATCTTAAAATTTTATTTAGAAATGGGAATGATTTTAAAAACAGTTCACCGCATTATCAAATTTAGACAGAAAGCCTTTCTGAAACCATATATTGATAGTAACAGCCAGAAACGTGCACTAGCCCAAAATAATTTTGAAAAGGATTTTTATAAATATAAGAATAATAGTCTTTTTGGTAAGACTATGGAGGATGTAAGAAAACGTATAAACTATAAACTTGTGAATCATAATGATAAATTTCAAAAGTTAGCGGCATCACCGCTCTTTATTGATGGAGATATTATAGATGATGAGTTGGTTGGTATCAAAATGATAAAATCAGAAGTAGAGTTGTGCAAGCCCATCTACATTGTACAAGATGTATTAGATTATTCCAAGCTTGAAATGAATCAACTCTTCTATAGAATATTAAAACCATGTCCTCTAATTAAAGACGCGCGTTTGCTGAGTGGTGATACAGACAGTTTCTTTTTAAGTATCGCTGCTCAGAAAGAGTTAAACTTCAATGAAATAGGAAAATCTTTAGAAAATTATTTTGATACGCGAAATTATCCTACAGATCACCCACTACACTCTACTAAAAATAAAGCAAAATTAGGATGCTTCAAAGATGAAATGGCAGGAAAAGAAATTAAGGAAATGATTCCTCTTCGTCCTAAAATGTATTCTATGAAACCAAAAGACTCCAGTGACAGTATTAAGCGCGCAAAAAGCATATCTAAGTCGATTGTTGTAAATATGAAACATAGGATCTATCAGAAGGCCTCTAAAAATGTGTGTAACGTTTGTCAACATGACCATCTTAAAATCAAAGACGCATGAGGTAAAAACTCATACATTTAGAAAGCGAGTACTTTCAGCGTGGGAGGATAAGAGGTGTTGGATAGGACATAACATATCTCTTCCACATGGACATCCTGATACAAACATCACTATCTAAAAGAATTAAACTCATACTACCACATTCAGGAGATGTGTAAATAGATTCAGTCTCAAATCAGTATTTTGATGATGCTTTTGTTGACATTCATTGTTGTTATATGTATCGCTTTAGATTGCACTTCCTTGTGAATATATGCCTACAGTCAGCCCATTCCCCCTATATCTGTGAAAAGACTTTTTCATACATTTATTTTTATTTCAATAAAATTTTACAATGACTTCACTTTGTTTTCCGAAACACTAAAGTTACGAGGGATTTAGAATCTTTGACATGGATGCACTCCTGTAGACCATTTGTAATTTTGATAGAAATAGATGGTATAGTTTGTTGGATAACAGGATGGTAGAAAATAGGTTGAAACATCTTCTCGACTGTTCCATATAAAGCATCTTTATCATGAATGAAATCACGTAAAATGTGTTCTTTTTCCTCACCAACAGAAATAGGTAGAATCAAATCACTTTGAATGTAAAAGTGTTGTTCATGTTTATCAAGTGTCATTGGTGTTTCTATACCAATCGCATGCGCAGCAGTAAACATATTTTGTAGCATTGAAGAGTTTTTTCAAATTTTTGCTCAATTGACATTGAATGTGATCACCTAGTTTCAGAACAACCCGTTGATTTTCAATTGAAAACGAAATGTGGTGTGTCTTTACATCATATTTACTTTTCATCACATGCTTCAACTTCTGTTGTATATAAGGATTTATTACATGAATGAAGCTTTCAACTGTATGATATAGACGCGGCATTATATTGATAGCAACTTTAGATTCTTGATAAGACTGGTAAATTTTCTTGATGCGATCACCATAGATGTCCACCCACCATTCATCATTAACTGAATCAGCTTTAGTGTGATATTCATGAGAAGTATATACCAAACCGCTTCCAATAATAGGTGTTGAATGTCTTACGAAATGACGCAAGGTTGGAGAGAAATAAACTGTAAGTTTGTCATGAATTATGCACCAGCATCGTCATAAATTGCAATATCAATTTGTGGGATGCAGTTTGATTTCAGCTTTGTATAAGGCACTTTCTTGAAAGTATGCTCAGATAAAGTACTGCAGCTTTTTAGCTGGTATGGTATCATTGCTAGCATTGGAGCTTCAACATCTGCCACACGTACATCTTCACCAATATTGGAATATATCTGAAAATAGTTAATACGACGCGATAGCGACAGGTCTGCGCTAGCTTTCGTTACAGTACCACTTTCAAAGATATTTTGATCAAAACCCAAAATGTTCATTAGAGTTTTATCCATAAATAGTTCAATATCTTTCCCATTTACAGTGAGAGACAAAGCACCTTCTTTTTCAGAAAATGAAATATGTTGCTCATTAATCACTTCATTCAAATAATCTACAACCAATTTAACTGAAGTAATAATGCGAGGCATCAACTCTCTTGTTTCATGTAAGATACCAACTAAAGGCTCTATACGCTTTCTGTATAAAGATACGGACCATTCTGTATCAAATTGATTTGACCTTTCACATGGCAAATGTTGCATATCAAATTTTCCATGAAGAAGTGCAGAACGATGTCGTAAGAACTGATGAAAATCTTTTGAACAAACTAATACTAGATCATCATCATTTAATTTACTTATTGCAATATGATTAGATGATTTGATATAAGTCAATGTTGCCACTTGTTTACCATCAACTCAAAGGAGGTAATTAAATTTCTTCAATAATGTTTCAGGAGTCATGTTTGTCTTTCTTGGCTTAATCACAATCTTCTTCACCAACGTCTTCTCATTTTGTGGAATAAGATCTACATAATATACTTCCTCTTGATATATTAACTGTTTATGACCACTTGGGTGGTAATTAACGTTATAATTATCATAGCCTGTCAAGGTGCTAGCGAGGTAACCTAAATCATTTCTTAAACTCGGACTCAAAGCAACAATCCAATCTTTATAAACTACATGATGTACATAATTAGGATCACCATTATGCGGAGTAAATTGGACAATGTGTTTACTCGCTTTATTCAGGATATCATATACAAATTTCTGACATGATAGAAGATCTTTCTTCGGCCATTGTGGAATGTATACTCGGCAGCCCTTTTCACATTGGTAAGCAGCTATGCGTATCATATTAATAGTCATCACCTCATGATCAAAAGTATAGACACAGTTACTGTGAACAAGTTGTGTGACTCCTACTTCCCACTCTCCATTCAGCTGTTATATATTATCAATGGGAGTAGAAAAGATAGCGGTTCGATTACTAGCAAATTTATTTGTTGCTGCATTGCTAAGCAAAATATGGCAAAACGACATTTTCATATTCTAGTGATCTATATATTACCAATTTGCATAACATCATGAAGACTTGGATTTTGGATTCTCAACAATACATCAAAGTTGATCGCAATGGAAACGTTCATTTCAAAAATTCTCATGGAAATACATCGAGAGGAATTACATTAACATGGCGGCAATTTTTTAATTTTAATGACATCATGAGGGATTTGGAATATTTTGAAACGCTAAAATTCATCTCTTTGGGTAATCAAGTTTGGCTTCAACATTACAGAAATGAAATTCAAATCTGTCATTTCGATTCCTCAATCTATTTTTCTTTTCGCAAATACAATTGGGAAAAATATAAAAGATGGATACATCGCTCCATTATGTCATTTATTCGTCGAGAGTTCATCGCTTTGCTATGCAAATCTTAATCAGACACCACCTTCAACACAATGTTACGCTCCATCATGAAGAGTTGGAAATTAGATTCCCTACAACACGTTGAGATTGATTATGATCAAAACGTTTATTTCAAAGACTATACTGGAAATATGACAACAGAATTTGCTTTATCATATCGACACTTTCAGTGCCTAAATCATATCATAAAGGACTTGAAATACTTCTATATGAAAAGACATTCACGCATAGGAAATCGCATATGGTTGCGACTTAAAAAGCAACGAATACAAATCTATCATTCCCAACTTTCTATTTGCTTCACATTTCATCAAGGTAGTTGGGAAAAGTATAAAAGGAAGATACATCGCTCTATTTACTCATTTCTTCATCATGAGACGTCATCGTTACACATCGTCAACATTCTCCGCCGCATCAGACTCTATACCAAAATAGATCTCGCAACATTACATCAACAAATTCCAAACAGCAAGTATTATCCGGGTCGACTGCAAATGTTAGTGGTGAAGATGAGCAATTTACGGAACCTTCAACTCTTTCCAAACGGGACGGTACAAATTCTCGGTGCCCTTTCTCATTCATCGGCGCAGTTAATGCGCTTAGAACTGCAGAAGCTACTACGCCGGATATGGAAGAGGGAGAAGTGTGTGATGTCGAATCTGACTGTGAACAATATGGTGATCTCTACTCAATTGAGTGAAAATGTATCGTTTTCGAAGATTTATAGCAGCAGCTACAATTTGTGTTATGAGCCAGAACTTTTTCTGCAGCTCTCATTAATTGTTGGAATCCTGTACATATTGCAATCTTTCACAACAGTAAAGTTATCATTACTGGACTGAAATCAGAAGTGCAAGCAGATACAATCCTAGACAATTTAATCGAATATGTACATACCCAGCGGATTGTGAAATAAAAACAATTTTTATTCCAATATGATGATGTTTTATTTCAAATCATTATAGAACTTACAAATCATCTCTTCATTAGAAGATGGGTTACATGAAAACTTTTGAATAACAGATTTAAATTGACGTACATGCAAACGTTTTAAAATGAAGTACAATACGAAAGCACCACAAGTTGATGAAAGTGGATGTTGTAGTATGCGCTCATTTCGTTGATATTGACGAGTATGTTTTCTCAACCACTGCTGTGTTGATATATTTGGAGGTTGAGTAAGAGAGTCAAATAGTTCACCGCGTCTGTCTTTTCCAATAAAGATAGCTTTCCAATGTTCACCTTCGAAATTCTTTGACTGACTGTTCAATACAATAAAGATGGGATACTGTAGTTGGTAGGGTATCTAGCGAATAGACATTATCAAAAGCTTTCAACGTAGCTTTATCTGCATTACGCTGTACTTCAGCTTTAATATCGTCAGCATTCAACCAACTCATTAGCGATTATAGTGAAGAATCACGTCACGATACTTAGTTATTTCAATATTTGAATCAAAAACTGCATAAATCAATACATTGATCGTCGCAGCTAGCGTTGTTTTAAACTCCAGATCTAAGCGAATATTATGAGTAACGTTAGCTTGACGATAAGGTGCACTAATATCACTGTCGGCAGTCAAATCAAATGCATAAATAGTATAGCCATTCTTAAACTCTTTCATTGTAAGCCCGTTGGTGTCGTCTGTGTTGTAAAAGCCAAAGACATTCATATAGTCAACATAGCTGCGCAAAAATTAATAAGAAGAGAAGTATGGTCTATAGGGCGGTCTAGGATGACTGACACCGTTTACGCGTGAAGCAATTTCGCTCAAACTGTTGTGTCTGAAGTTGAAAGGATTCTTCTTGACATTGCCATTGAATGCATCATTTTCAACCATTGCTACCATTAGGAGTTTTGGTACTTCTGATGGAGATAAACCATCTTTCACAAAACTCTTTTGATCTTTGGGAATAGTAAATGTCAGAAGCTTTGTATGTTGAATGGGATAAATAGCATTGCTACGGTTAAGACCCTCAGCATGTCCTCTAATTACACTTGGAATAGCTACCACTCCACGAATGTATAGCGTAAGATCTTCCACATGGATTTTGAAATTGACAACTTCAGCATATGCATTCAACAAAAATTCAGGCTTGTTCAATTTAAGTTTGACTCGCATGCTGGTATTACAGAGTAAAACCTTTGACTGTCTGAGGAAGTCAAGATTTAGTGGACCATATAGCTGACATACTTTACTATCTTTAATCAAAGCAGATCGCTTTACAAAGCCACTGTTTGTTTCAACATCAAATTTTCCTGCTTCATCTCTATACCATCTCATTGCTTCCATATGACTCTTTTGTGCTGACGGATGAAACTGTGATAGGGCATTGAAATATGCTTTATAGGAAAAATCGGTTTGTCCACCTTCCACCTGTTGCTCTCCAATAGTTAGAGAAACATCACGAAATAGTGTTGCCAGCGGTAAATTATTCAGACCAACTTTATGTGTAGCATCGATGTTAGTACCATCTGCTTGCTGAATTCTGAACCGCACATCAACCATCGCATAACTTAAATTAATGTAGTCATCACTAGCGCCATGAATGACAAATTCAATTGGGTCAGTATTCTCAGCAGTTCGAGGATGATAATCTACAATACTTGAACTAAGAATATCTGTCTGTATCGCTGGTTGATCAAACAAACAGAAATTTGAAGTTTTACACTCCATGATTAGAAGTTATGACAGCGTCGTCGCTTAGCACGCGATGAAGGATTAGAGCGCGCACTGCATTTACGTGAATGCCTTTTCTTAGATTTGCGTGAAGTTCGCCTCTTACCAGCTCCGCGCTGTTTTCTTTTTCTTCTAACATTCAATCGTTTAGGTGCTTTCTTTTGTCGATTACGAGTTAAGGATTCCTGTAATGTTCTTAAACCGAATTCATTCCCACGATTTAGTAAAGTACTCTTTATATTTTTTCCACTGGCAATATCATTGACAACATCGTCAGCAAAGACAACAGCATTACTTAAAACAGATCGTTTAAAAGTTTTTCCGACAGAAGATAAGAGAGGAGTTACAACAGATTTCAGCGCACCAAATATACTACCTCCACGTTGACGGCGAGCACCACTGTAAATTGCACCCGCGCAACTTACATAGGAGGGCCGTGAATAAAACGATGCAGTCAGATTCATTACTTAAATCTTGAACTCGGAAGTTATAGTTTTGCATAAATCACTTGCGATCACTTTGATGAAAAATGTCTGCGCGACGCATCCAAGAGTTCATACTTGAAGGATAACCGAGCCATTTAACAAGACACCATTCTTCGCCTTGACATTTTTTGCAACGGATGATTTTCTCTACTAAATATGCTTCACTTTCAGTGACTACCTCAATCTCATCACGGTAAAAGCTGCCATCTATTTCTTCATTATCGTAATCTTTTAACTTGTAAGTTGTGGGAGAGTCTTTTTGATTAATCCTTGATACTGTAAATACCTCCTCTGTCCAATTCGGGAGATAACCTTTGGCAAAAACACTCTTCACTTTTGATATGCGAACTTTATCGCCTATTTTTGCATCACTTTTTGCATTATTACGCTTACGTTGGAATGTTTTACGCACTTCATCCACATTGTCAACATTCACATCTGCTGGTCTGAGTCCAATAGAGCGATGCACAGAGTGATTGTAGGCATGTACCGCATCTTGCAGAATCTTTGTCCAATTTTGTGTTAAGTTGGCAGTAAAATGTCGTCACAAGCGATTTTTCAATGTGCGGTTAAAACGTTCAACTAATGCAGCCTTATAGGCACTCTTTACACTAAACAACTCAATGTCATATCTCTCAAACAATCTTCCCACATGCTGATTTTCGAACTCTTTTCTTTGATCACTCTGAATTCTCTTTGAAATGCGACCCTCTTGGAAAATTGACTGAAGTGCCTTTGCTACTCGTTTACCTTCTTTAGTTTTTAAAGGTTGAGCCCACGCATATCGCGAGAAAATATCAATTACTGTAAAAATAAAATTATTTTCCGACTTATGTTTTGAAATAGAGGCAACGTCACGCAAATCTGCCTGCCACTGTTCATCAATGTCATGAGTAATATAATGACGGGTACGGTACTTCTTTTTCGCTTGTTTGTGGAGTATATAGGTAGCCACCCCTTTAACCATTGTTTAACTCAGTGTTTCTCAAACTATTTAGTTTCATCGCCCACTTATATCAACTCAGAACTCTATCGCCCACAGTAGGATTCTTTTTATCAAGCACCCATTTTAAAGCAAAAAAAGAACACATGTTATCAAAGTGAACACGTCTTATTAGTGGATATTGATACACCGAAAAACAGCAAATTTGACTTATTGAAACTGGTACATGTAGCTCACAAAAAGGAAGTAAATACAACAAATGAGTTATTAATGTGATGGATGTGGTTGATGCACTGAAACAAGTTTTTCAGCATCAGGTTTAATGTTGGTAAGATTCAACCTTAGATCACCTCTCTTCGTGATATCTAGTCTATTCCTCTTCTTTGCGAGAAGGTCAACAACTACCGAAAATCCTTTCTCCACAAGATATGAAGTTGGAAAACCGAGAACTAAGTGTTTTGCGGCAGACCATAGAGCTGGATACTCATCGGAAAGATCACACCACATGATGTGATGATCCTTCTCGTTTGGGAAGTTGGCTCTAATCTCGTCGTCGTTTCGTATTTCGATGAGACTCTCCTGAAGTTCAATTAGAACATCATCGAGATCGCACGTGAAAGGTCGCAAAATCCATTTGGGAATATCCAGTCCGATAATATCATGGAAACGTTCTTGCATATCTTCTGCAAGTTTATTGAGATGCTGGGAGTATACCAAAAGTTCATTGGAATCAACCTGATTTCTCAGCAAATTGGGAAATTGCCGAAGTTCAGCTCTACCGAGATTTTTTCTGAATAAATTCAATTTTTCAATAACAGAAGAAATCACGCTTTTACAGCGGATCATCGAAATCAGCTCACCCTGCATCTGTCTGTTTATTTCATTGAAGAAAGAGAAAATGTCTGCCAAATATGCCACGTCGTTTTTTACGATGACCAGTTTCTCTGCTCTCCTGCTATCCCTCTCATACTTTTCGAAGAATTCAATAACCTCGTTGTACAATGAGTAGAATCGACTTAAACAAGTTCCTTTTGATAACCATCGGACCTCAGTATGCATGAGCAACCTCTCGAAATTAGCATGATTGTCTTCACAAAGCTTGTGGAAAAGGCGATCTCTAAGTGAGCTATTTTATTGATACATTCGATCACAAACTGGAGAGTGTGATGCAGATCTTCATTCAGAGTTTTAGCGACGAGGTGTTGACGATGAATAACACAATGAACACTAATTAAATTTGGAATTTCCCTCTTCATCAGCGCAACAAATCCTCGATGTCGACCAATCATGCAAGGTGCCCCGTCAGTAGCACACTGAATAATATTGCGAAATGGAATGTTCTTACTAGCATAAAACTCTTTCACAGCTTCGAATAGAGTTACAGCACATGTATCCGTGGGCAAAGAAATCGTGAACAGCATTTCTTCTTTGCATTGTTTTTGATGAACATAGCGAATATATCCCATTAGAAGAGCAGCCTCGCTATCTCTGACAGTCGATTCATCCACCTGAAGAGAATGCTCTGTATTCCGCAACGTTTCGCAGAGTTGTTCCTCCACGTTCACACCCATTTCATCGATACGCCTGCTCACAGTGTCATTACTCAAAGGGATACTACTTAGAACAGAAGAAGCTTTCTGTTTCATGGCAGTCTCGATCACTTCCTTGACGCAAGGTAGAGTCAATGTTTCTCCTATTGTGTGCGGTTTACCAGACTTAGCTATCAACAGCGAGATATTATAGGACGCAGTTAGTCCATTAACCAAGCACAAGTTTTGTTTGGAAAGGAATGGTTTAATTCTTTGCTTTTCTGCCTTTTCTTTCATCTTTTTGAAGTCTGTCATTTTATGACCGGGATGCATCCGTCTAAGATGGTCCTTGAGTCGGCTCGGTTTCATCGCTTCATTAGAAAAGGTGCTTTCGCAGATTAGGCACATTGGTCTTGTTTCATCACTTGGACTGGGGATGAAGCCAAATTCTAAGTAATTCGCGTTATATCTGTCAGATTTTCTTATTCTCCGTCAGTTTTATCTTCTTGACAGCAGGCTCAGAAGACATTGTGGTGAGTTGGTACTGGCTATACTGAGTGTGCTAAATTGAAACTAGTGGAGGTAGGCCTACTGGGAGAGCACAATAACACAGGTCAGACGGAGAGCACACTGAGGCAGGTCAGACGGAGAGCACACTGAGGCAGGTTACACATGGAAAGCACAACTGAACTAGTGTCATTAGAACCTGATGAAAACTGAAATTATGCAGCTTGTTTCTTTTCTATCTGAACAATAGGAATTCAATGACGTCTCACACAGTCATTGGTCGATTGAAAAATATCCCCTAAATATTCTCTCAGGATGCAAAATGCGTATCCATTATCTTCTTACTACTATAGTTATGAAGTTGAGTAGAAAATATGTAAATTCAATTATATCTCATTAGAGAAGTTATGCCTAAGTCATTAATATCGTTTTAGCCAGAAGCCATCGTTTTGTCACATGGTTGACTACATTGAACAATCGCCCCCTATTCTCCAGATCGCCCCCCAATCGCCCCTTGCTCTATCGATCGCCCCCCTATCGCTCACTGGGGGCGATATCTCCCACTTTGAGAAACACTGGTTTAACTTGTGATTGCGGAAGACCACTCGCTTTTGACAATTTCTTTATCGATGCAAATCCTGCTGAATGTTTTACATCATAGTATATTGACTTAAAAAGTTCATGTGATGACGACTGACTCATTCTCCTTCTTCTCATGTTTTTGCTTTCTTGCCTTTTTTACACTTACAACAGCCACAAGATTTAACAGATTTACGTTCATGTTCACATTGCTTAGGAGTCTCACTGTAAGAGCTGGCACAGCAAGTACATGTTACATCAACATGCACCTCCGGCGGTTCATTACATGGCATGCAACACATCTGCTTCATATTAATAGTCTGAGAACATATATTTCTTTGATGGAGATCTTCTACGTCTATCTCTTTCTCTTGTTTGCCTAGAGGGTGTAGATCTACGTCGTTCTCTTCCTCTTGTTTTCTTAGTAAGTGTGGAAGGAGATGTAGAAGGTGAACCCTTAAACCAATTTCTTGGCATTGTAACACTCCTAATTTTAGGAACAGAATTAACATTTGAAGTAGTACCAACTTCTGAAGTAGAATCAAGTTCTTTCAATGTTTCATTATTCAATGCAAATTTTGGAACATTATGCTTTTTCAATAGTTGAACAAAATATGGCCAACCATGTGGGACATAACCTTGTCGACGTTTTCTACGCGTTGCATACTGAATCAAGTCTTCATAACGCGAAGCGTTAATAATTTTATCATCATCTGTAATGATTTCACCTCTATCATTCACATTGAGATGTGGTTCAATGCTGTTGGAAAGAGCTATTGCATGTGCACGAGATGCTAAAGGTGTAGCAGTCGAAACAGAGTCACGCATCTTATTCTTCAAACTTTTCAATTCTTCAACAGTTTCTGATTGTAATAAAACTGCGCGATATGGATCTTTAGTATATGCATTTTCCTGATAATCCAGTTCTTTCTTATAAATTTGATTTGCTAGAGGTTGCTTTACTTGCTGTAAAGCAGTCAATTGCACATATTTATCCTGAGGAATTACAATCATGCGAGAATAGGAGCTCATAGTTTGTAGATAATCATAGGCCTTTTCAAAATATCACTTCAAAATCTAAATTCTTCCGGACACTCTTGTGTAAAATCAATAAATAAGTAACCGTGTGGGTTTTCAGTTGTTGCTTGAAAAATTTCAATGAAGGCTTTTGAACCTCTTGGCGAAACTTGTCGCGCTAAAATTTCAATTTGACTTCTATCTCGTGGATTCTTAAAGATAGCGTGATAGTGCGTATTCAGGTTTCGTGTGCGGGCTTCTTTCCCATCAGGAAACAAATTTTGCGTGATATAGATTACAAAGCACCTTTTGTGATGTGCTACGCGAGTGAACATATCTCTAACGTCTTTAGAATTCTTGCTTTCCTTCAATAGATCATCCAATACAACGACATCGTTGGACTCTATCTTATCAGCTCGAATAATTCCTTCATTTCGAATAAAGTTACGACGTTGCAATTCCTGAAAGAGTGACGGCTGATAAATACCATAACACCAAATAACTCGATTGATAGGTTCCCTAAACAATTCTTTTCTTTTGTCTAGCAAATTCAGAGTGAAAACAATTTTACCTGCATGGGATGAACCTGATACAGTCACAACTTTATCACATTGAAGTCTGAAATCCATTTTAATACTTTGAGACTCAACATTTGCATAATTAACGCTTAAAGCCAAAGATATTACCCAATACGTTGCCCACTACAGGAGCTAACATCGGAAGTATTGCTGAATGGAAACCACCCTTTTGTGACAGAGTTTTCCTCTTTCTTTGAAGGGTGATTTTAGGCTTGGAGATGAATCGTAATTTTGTAGTATATCGCTTAAGTAACTTTCGTTGTTGTGGTGATAATTTCTTCGTCCTCAAACTTCTCACATGAGAAACAATTTCTCGAATAAATTTTTCATTAGCGTGTCGTATAGCATTATATCGATGATTTCCTTTCATTCGTTGAAGAGCTCGAATGGCTGCAGAAAATTTTGAAGACTTTCGAATTTTACGTCTCGCCATTTTTCTCTTTACCATTGTCACAACTTGAGTTTTCCATATTTGCATAGGTACTAACTTTTATGGCAGAAGTGACACTCAAAATGAGCTATATCACAGTGGCTACATTGACAAAGTTGAATACAGCAGCGTATGAAACAGCGCTGGCAGAAAGCATGCTTACATCTCTTAAAGATGCGTTTTTCACTTCCATCCTTTCGCCTACATACATCACACATATTTTCACTCTTACTAACAACTTCTAAAGCAAGTCTTTTTGACTACATGAGCTTGCTAGCCTTTTCTAAATAATAGACGCATGTACAGAAGGAATATACTTCGAGAGTAAGTAGACATAACTCGAAAACCAATTGTGCTACGATCAAGTACCATTGCATCTTTAAGTTTCTTTTATACAAAGTTGATTGTGAATATGTGAAATCGCTTCAATCACTAGACTGCTACCATGATGGTCAAATGCATCAAGACGTTGAGCAATTTTTCCCATATGTCTTTCAAAAAATTCTTCAGGATTATCTACAACTTCCATTGAATAGGAAGCAAAGTGGAAGAAGCGATCTTCTACCTCTTCTTTCCCAAAATGACTGAAATGAATTTTCGCAACTAATCGCGCCATTATAATTTTATCAGAAAACGTATCCCTTAACTTCAAAAATAGTGTGCTAGTATCACCAATAACTGATTTGATGTTAATCTCATCTTTATGAAATGTTATCACATAATCTTGAATAGTCCCTTTTAAACTTTTCCTATGAAAACGCAATGTTCCACAATCATTTGAGAAAGACATTGTCATCCTGCATCTATCCCTCCAATTGCATGAAAAACAGCAAGTCTTCACATAAAGCTTTAACTGAATGACTTCTTCAAGCATGCATTACAAATTTTGGGTTTGAAACAAATAAAATAGATACAGTTGGTAACTATCATACAGAGAGCAATGAAACCAAACCTTACTTTGGCAGTGTTGAGGTAAGGAAGAAAAGAACATTGATTATGAATGTAACTACTACAACAAACATTTGAAATGGGAACACTCAGTTCCTTGAAACGTTTCGTAACTTCATGATAGTGTTGATTAACTCTACTATCCCAAGGTGGAAGTAGAATATCATTAATGACTAGATTAGGAAAAAGCTTTCTCTCCTTGGAGGGATCATTACAAAAGATACGTACAACATTGAAGGCTGCTAGCTATCTGTTGAAGTCAATAAGAAGAGCACTTTCAGTAGGAAGACCAAAGTCTTGTAAATATTGTTGATTAAGTCCATGAATATGTTTTCTCGCCCATCCATCAGTTTTGGGATCACACTTGGCATGATGATGATAAACACTAACAATCTGATATGAGCAATTGTCCATGGCAATAGCACTGAGCTCCTGTACAGGTTCACCCTCACAATCCATAAAAATGATGGTGGATGACTAAAAGGAAAATTACATAGTTTTACTCATCGGATGAAAAATCCTATAACATATTACAATATGAAGAAGTGCAACGATGCTGTTCACGACAAAATACACAAATAACATGATGACGGCGAAGAAGTAAAATAAAATGTATCTGATAAGACCACGTCTACGACACTCAAAGCACAAAAGCGAATTGTCATAAGGTAGAGATAGGACAGGATTAGCGATTCTCCTTCTTTGGCTTGCGTTTTCCGGTAACATTTTTCGCTGACTTGTACTTCCCACCGCTCTCGTTGAGGATTTGATCAATAATGTTATTAACATCTGGCTGCTTTGGTATATATAGGATGGATTGAGTATGCATCGCTATAGAGGCCAATTTATTATCCTTATGATAACCATAATATAGTCCGCTTATTGTGAAACGAATATTCCAAGTGCCTTCTGCGAGCTCTTCACACCTGATGGGTGTTATTTGTTCTCCATCCTTTCGATAGTAAGAACAGCAGTGCGATAGTGGTAGAGAAAGTCGTTCACCTTCCCATATATTTTTATATGGTGTATCCTTGTCATCTGTCGCTCTCACACTTCGTCAAGGGGAGTAGGGATATCCATATTTAGTGTCACAAATTCTTCAATAATGTCTAGCTGGCGACGTATGTATGGAGCTACAGGAATGATGACCTAGTCTCCATACCGATTCCTTTTCACACTCACGTCTGTGGAAGGGATCATTCCCGTTTCCAGTGCTATAGCATGATCTTAATAGCGTATGCCTTGTCTAAAGTTACGCTGTAGCGGTGTAGGATTATATACCTGTGTTGTCTCCTCCACCGGTCTCAACAGTAGATGGCTTGATTGTAGCGAACCTTGCACCGTCTGGACATCATCATCTAGTCTCGTAAGTGATGTAGAAACCTAAAAGCGGAAAGATGCGATTAGGTTAACACTCAAGAAAGGAGGTGGAGGGAAGTTTTCCGACTTACCATTCTAGTTGAAAAGTAGGATAGATGAGCTGAGAGAACGTGCGTCTGTCACTTATCCGATTCAAAGATAGAATGATTGCCACTCTAAAGTCTCATTATATATAGAGAAATGCATGATTCTCATTAGATGATGATCCTCACTGGACAATAACATCAAGCTGATCCCAAATCCGGTCTCCGTTTACCCATCCGAGCCTTCGTTCGCCCGCTAGAGCTGTTTTTTGGAAAATTCTAACTCTGTCGTTTTTCACCAATTTCCAAACTTTTGAATGGCGTCTCACATCTAGACTAAGGCAGATATGAACAAGCCGTTTCTTCCACTGAATTTGTCTCACTCTTAGCTTTCAAACGGGCTATTGCACAACTTTCTACGATCTCTAGAACCAAAGTTGGAAGCAACGCTGCCTAGGGGGGGACGTCCCAAAAATTTTTCTCTCCGATGGCTTTCAAATTCACCATGCCGATGCAGAATTTGACTCTGAATCCGAATCTGCATTCCGTTTTCCTATCCGATGCTTCGTTTTGGCTCTACAGCCCAAAACATCCCAAATTCGCCGTTAACTATCGTTTTTCGGAAAAATTTTGAAAACTTTTTCTCTCCGATGGCTTTCAAATTCACCATGCCGATGCAGAACTTCACGCTGATTCCAAATCTGGTCTCAGATCTGCCATTAGAGCTGCCGTTTAGGCGCTAGAGCCCAAAACATCCCAAATTCGCCGTTAACTCTGTCGTTTTGTCGCCAATTTCCAAAATCTGGCAACCTGGTCGGCCGCCCAAGTCAACCTTGACGGTCGACCAAGACTATCTCTCCCGAGGGGGGGCTGTGTTTATTGTGGAGGTTTGCTTACTACTGATATAAGCTCTGATCTGGCATAGCAACATAAACCGCCACCTATTTTACAGATAGGCCTATCTGCTCGATGAACAATATAACGATGGACATCAATAAATGAATTGGGAATGGAAGAGTCGAGCCACGTTTCTGCAACACAAAAAATGTTTTTTTTTTAAATTAAATTATTAAATTATTTATGAAAACAATAAGTTCGTCCATTTTGTTTTTCAAAGATCTTACATTAGCAACATAAAGAGATGGTAAACAGATAGTGAGATCATGAGTCTTTTTTCGAGTAGTCTCTCTGTTAACATCACAATAAGGAGTGCTTACAGAAGTTGATTCAAAACGAGTAGTGACACATAAATTAAAATCAACTACAGAAAATGTTTTCGCACAGAGTCAATAACCGTATCATCAACACATAGAGAGCCTTTACTGATGTATATTTTCTTTCCTCTGTTATCTGGGTTGCCCATTTCAGATTTCCTTCTGTCACGTAGACGCTTGTTTTCCTTTTGCTGAAAACGGAGTGAAATCTGCGCTTATAAAAAGATGCTCGTACAGACTCCCCTTCAATTTTCGGGAATTCTTACGTATCTCTTGTTTCCTTGAGAAACGAGTCATGACAAGTCGTACCGGACGTGGTTTGCCAGCCACTTTTTTTCCAAGTCTATTGCAGCAGTTCACGTCAGCCTCGCAATCAAGAGCTACATCAACTGTGTCGCAGACATTAGATACTGCAGTCTCAACATCATCATCTTCTTCCAGCCCATGTATGACAATATTACATCGCCTGCCCACCCTTTCCAGATTTTCTATGTGCACCACTTTCCTGTGTACAACATCTTCCAGAGCTTTGACACGAAGTTGCAAGGATCTATTGTCTTCTAGGAGTCAATCTAATTTGTTGTTTATTTGATGAAGAATGACGTCATTTATTGGAGACGAAGAAACATCATTTTGTCCACTCTGATAAGTGCATCAATTAATTGACTTTTTGTCTTTGACTTTAGATGGTCTTCGTCTAAGAGTGACAAATCAATAGCCTCCTGAGTGCTACCCTTTCTTGTCATATCTATTTCGACACACAGAAAGCCGGTCATAGCAAGGTGACCAGAACGCAGTAGCGTCGAAGGGAAGAGAAAGTGGAGAAGGTTATCTGGATTCTTCATGTTGAGGAAAATTTTAACAGCACGATGGTCGCAACGAATGCATAAAGGTGTAAAGTTACCACAGGAACAATCCTTTCCACAGATAAGGCGATGTGCTCTTCTCCTGACTCTTTCCAATCTTTCGCTGTCTGTTTGATTAAGACCGACGGAAAGAGGAGAGTTATATTCCAATACGCTCTGTACGTATTGGTGGTAGATGTGAATAATGTCTTCTTTGCGAAGAAACTCTCGCAGTCGACGTATCACATAGAGACGGCTGCTGGCCTTTCTACAGATATTGTTGACATGACTATCCCATTTCAGCGACTCTGAGAAAGTAACCCCGAGAATCATCAACTCTGGAAGCGTTTCAACGACAGTAATATCATCATGAGTTCTTGTCTACTTTGAGATAACAGTTGTTTTTGTTTTGTCGTGATTAAGGCCTAGACCATGCTCATTACACCATTTTTGATATGTGAGTAGTAAGAAAACGGCGAACACCAGATAGCGCAAGATGGCCGCCATCGCTGAGTCCCCCCCCCTCTGGTCCGCCAGTGTCGTGATGTGCCGGCGAGGTTCTGCTGCCGTCCCCCCCCCCTCTGGACCGTCAGTGTGTGAGTCTTGGGTGTCTGTGTGCGACCGCCTGGTGGACTTGGGCGACCGTCTAGGTTGACGTGGGCGACCGTCTAGGTTGTCTTGGTTAACCTGTGGTATGTTTTGGTGTGTAGTGTCGAAACGCGGCCTCGGATGTGAAAACGGAGGCCAGATTCGGATTCAGCGTGAAATTCTGCATCTGTATGGTGAATTTGAAAGCAATCGGAGATAAAAATTTTTCGCTGACGTCCCCCCCCCTTTGATCTAACTTTGGTTCTAGTGGACGGATTTTGTTCGTTCGACTTGCATTGGAAAGAGGATGAAACACTGCTCGACCGCATTTTTCGTTGCGAGTCAATCGGAGCAGCCGTTCAAAAGTTAGAGCGGTTACAAGATTTTAGGTCGGAGCTCACCTGAAAAAATCCTAAGTGTCAGAGTGACTTTGTATGGGAAAAATTAAAAATTTTCCAAAGTGTGGAATTTCGACCTGGGACCTTTACCAAAGTTTGTTTCATCAAATTTCGCTGACCCCCCCCCCTTTGATCTAACTTTGGTTCTAGTGGACGGATTTTGTTCGTTCGACTTGCATTGGAAAGAGGATGAAACACTGCTCGACCGCATTTTTCGTTGCGAGTCAATCGGAGCAGCCGTTCAAAAGTTAGAGCGGTTACAAGATTTTAGGTCGGAGCTCACTCTGACACTTAAGATTTTTTCAGGTGAGCTCCGACCTAAAATCTTGTAACCGCTCTAACTTTTGAACGGCTGCTCCGATTGACTCGCAACGAAAAATGCGGTCGAGCAGTGTTTCATCCTCTTTCCAATGCAAGTCGAACGAACAAAATCCGTCCACTAGAACCAAAGTTAGATCAAAGGGGGGGGGGGTCAGCGAAATTTGATGAAACAAACTTTGGTAAAGGTCCCAGGTCGAAATTCCACACTTTGGAAAATTTTTAATTTTTCCCATACAAAGTCACTCTGACACTTAGGATTTTTTCAGGTGAGCTCCGACCTAAAATCTTGTAACCGCTCTAACTTTTGAACGGCTGCTCCGATTGACTCGCAACGAAAAATGCGGTCGAGCAGTGTTTCATCCTCTTTCCAATGCAAGTCGAACGAACAAAATCCGTCCACTAGAACCAAAGTTAGATCAAAGGGGGGGGGGTCAGCGAAATTTGATGAAACAAACTTTGGTAAAGGTCCCAGGTCGAAATTCCACACTTTGGAAAATTTTTAATTTTTCCCATACAAAGTCACTCTGACACTTAGGATTTTTTCAGGTGAGCTCCGACCTAAAATCTTAAATGGCGTCTCACATGTAAACGAAGACAGATAGGAACAAGCCGATTCTTTCACTGAATTTGTCTCACTCTTAGCTTTCAAATGACACCTCACTCGACAAAATCCGTCCACTGGAAGCCAAGATCGAAGCAAGCTGTCCAGAGGGGGGGGGACGTCAGCGAAATTTGATGGAAAATGTTTTGGTAAAGGTCCCAGGTCAAAATTCGGAAGTTTTAAATTTTTCAAAATTTTCACCACACTGGAGCTCCCACACTTAGGAATTTTTTCACTTGTGGCATGTTACATGGTCATGTGCTGACACACCAACTTCCCGTGGTCATATGAGAATGGTTCAGGTGTCATATTGTAAAGAATGATGAGACAAATCGTTTGCAACAAACCGCATGTCGCTACGATGAATACTTTCGGAGATAGAGCCATTTTAAGTTTTCTTCCGAGCATATATAAACCCCCGACAACGCAAGTCTGATCACTTCATCGAAAGACGAGGTAAGCGACGGTCGTCGCTCTGAGCTCCCGATATCGGGTTGCAAAGGACTCTATCTTTTGAAGTAGGCAAGCTATCTTCTTACTTCAAAGTTTGTGTGATAGAGTTTGATAGTGTCTTTACTACTGATAAAATTTTTTAAAAGTAGTATGAGTAGTAAAATGCGGAATTTTTTAAAAATTCTTAATTTTCAGTTTTTTCAAAGTTTTAACATGTAGACTAAGGTTTTCAAGTATGCTGAGTTCAAATCTGCTATCAGATTTGAAATGTAACTAAGTCTAAGGCAGCTTTGAGGGGTTGGATCCCAGCTACTGATCACTACCTTTGACTCGGCGTTCCTGTTACCACTTCGGGGCAGTGACAATGATGTCTTCAGCTGTAAAGAGCGGGTATCGGGGAAGATCTCTCACTTCCCTAGTGATCAGTACAAGGCCTTCGGGCTGTCGACGGGATCTAGTGCCACTCACTACACTCAAATCTATCATTCCTCACTAAGTGTAAAATCATTCTTTTCCGTTTGCTATCAAACGTTTACGGAATTATAATCATTGTTTTCCCCTTTTCACTTCAGAAAATGGTTAACTACAACAATGCAAAGACGGCTTTTAAGCTTTGCGTCTGCTCAAAGATTTTTCGTAGCGATGCCTTTAAGAAGCATTCTTGTGCACATAAGCGAATGGTAGGGGGCATTCGATACTTTTGTAGCAGCCATAATGCATCTCGCCTTGTCGAGACGCTACCGGAGTGGCATGCCAAGCATAGCAGCTGCAGTCAACCAGAGCTGACTGAGGAGGCGAAGCAAAGTCTCTTCAGCTCAGAGTTGAAAGCTCTGGAGACTCAGTGTGCTATCGAGGCTATCACGTCAGCAAAGCCTCCCTCATCTTGTGCACCAGCAAAGGCTCTCTCGCCCACCCCGATTCTAGAGGCTCAGTCTGCTGTCGAGTCTATCACGACAGCAGAGGCTCCATCTTCTAGCATGCCAGCAAAGGCTCTCTCACCCACTCCGATTGAGTCTTCTCCGAAGTCGAGTAAATCCTCCTCCTCCTCCTCTAGCGATGAGTCGGCTACAAGTAGCAGCGACAGTGAGGAAGAGGAGGAGGATAAAGGCTCGACGAAGGTTGACCTAGTCGAGAGTGTCTACCTCGATAGCGAGGTAGAGTCGGTGAGGGACGTTGACCTCGATAGCGAGGTGCAGCCGGCTAAGTTATCAACCAGTGGTGGGATTGCGGCTCAATGTCGCAACTTCATTATGCGCCCACCACTGGTTGATAACTATGACAAGCTGAAGAATGAGTTGGAGGTGTGGAAGAGGGACTGTTTCTTCTATAAAGCGAGTTCCGAGAACCTCTCGCGAGTCACTCAGGAGCTCAAGAAGACTCAAGCTAGTCTTTTTGAGAAAGAAGGAGAGCTCGATCGCGAGAGGTTCTCGCACCTCGCTAGTAAGGCTAAAGAAGAGCAGCTCCTCATCGAGAGAGAGAGTCAGGAGAAGGAGTTAAGAAAGATGAGGGAGGAGGTGGAAGGGCTGCGAAAGCAGTTGGGGAAGGTGGTGGCGACTAATCAGGAGCTGCACCAGCAAGTAATGAGTAGCAGTACTCGACGATCAAGTCGCCTCCACATTCCCCTTGACAAGAAAGGACGTGTGCCCGCAAGACCGCTCCTCTGTGAACGTGGCAGAGACGAGATGTGTTATAGCAGGGCTAAAAAAGGTATCGAATGCCTTCACTTTACATTCGACCACAAGGAGGCGATCACAGGATTCCTGTTCGAGCCACGTCCTGAGAAGATCTGTAAGTTTAAAACAAGTAACTTAGAGTTCAAGATAATAACTAACAACTTCTTTCTTTACAGATATCAAAGAGAAGCGACCACCTGCTTCCGTGAACGAGCCGGAGGCGAAGCGGCAAGCTTGAGTCCTTGAATTATCCCGAGAATGAACCATCGGCTCTCTTAAGGGCCACCATGGGGCAAGACATGATAGAACCTCCACGCGGTTTGCCCTGGGCAGTCTTCGGACTGGCGAATACTATCATTAAGTTGAATCTGCTATCAGTCAACTTGAACGTTGCAAATGAAGTTCGGTGTAATACTTCCTTTCGACGGGCGTTCCTGTAAAGGGCGGCGGTGAAACCCGTAGCTATGTATACCGCAAGGGACATTCGGCAATGGTCAATCTTGTTAAACCTCTCTGCGTCATGTTTGCAAGTGATTGCCTCTGTCTCAACGTAGTATGCATTCGCGCCAGGGCGACATTTAGCCAACTGTCGAAGGTTGCCTAAAACTTTCCATTGCATACGTTATGAGAGCCATGAGTTCTACCTGTCTCTATCAATGAGACGAATTGATGAATGGAATGAAAGGGAGGATACTCACGCGCCACACGCAACATAACACACTTCTCTCTTCCGTAGTCTAACAAGCTCTTTACACATGGATCGCAGTCGATTGCTATCCCTGAAGCATTCTGATTCGCTGTTGAGCAATTCATTGTTGAAAACCCTATATAAGCTAGAAGATTGTAGCGCTTCTCATTCAATTTGAAGTCACGATGGAAGCCACATCTGCCGACAACATTCCCGTCTTCATTGATGAAGATAACGCCATTCCCGAGTTCGTCATCCTCGACGAGTGGGATGAGGATGAGAAGAAGGGGAAGATCAAGAGGATCATTTGGACGGATGAGGTGTGGACTCCAAATACCACCCGCATCCGAAAGGTGCCGGATGCACCAGTACGACCTCGGCGGTATAGGGTTTATGACAATCTAAGCGTCATACCCCTTGACTATTCAAGCCAATAGTCAACCTAATCCCGAGAATGAACCATCGGCTCTCTTAAGGGCCACCATGGGGCAAGACATGATAGAACCTCCACGCGGTTTGCCCTGGGCAGTCTTCGGACTGGCGAATACTATCATTAAGTTGAATCTGCTATCAGTCAACTTGAACGTTGCAAATGAAGTTCGGTGTAATACTTCCTTTCGACGGGCGTTCCTGTAAAGGGCGGCGGTGAAACCCGTAGCTATGTATACCGCAAGGGACATTCGGCAATGGTCAATCTTGTTAAACCTCTCTGCGTCATGTTTGCAAGTGATTGCCTCTGTCTCAACGTAGTATGCATTCGCGCCAGGGCGACATTTAGCCAACTGTCGAAGGTTGCCTAAAACTTTCCATTGCATACGTTATGAGAGCCATGAGTTCTACCTGTCTCTATCAATGAGACGAATTGATGAATGGAATGAAAGGGAGGACACTCACGCGCCACACGCAACATAACACACTTCTCTCTTCCATAGTCTAACAAGCTCTTTACACATGGATCGCAGTCGATTGCTATCCCAGAATCATGTAAGCTATCTTAATTTTATTTAACACTATTTCATCTACCATTATCACCCATATGAAATGTTATAAGATTTGCAAGTTAAACTAAGCGTGCTACTATTTCCAAATGAAAAAGTATACATGGTTAAATTATTCACTAAAGCCCCATTCAAGTAAGTCAGTATGAAAGCAAAGATAATACGAAATAAACATTTATTATGGCATGTATTTTAAAAGGTCTTCATCGTCAATATCGTCCCAGAGTCTGACTTCACATAGATCACAAAAACAGTTGAGCTGCTTTAAACGTTCTTCTGCAGCGTCCCTCACGTTGTCAATGTACGCCCACTCCGCCACGGTTCGCGGTTGGGAGTTAGGGGTGTACCACTCCCATATTTGATGCAACTGCGACTTGCTGGTCATCTCCATCACCCCTTCGACATCATATTGTAAATATTTCCACCGTATGCCTGTTAGGTCGGGCAACTCCTCTTCATCGTCCTCCGATAACTTTCGTATATTGTCGAGATTGTATGTCTTCTCCACCTTCGCCTTTCTTGGTGCATTTGGTGTAACGAGCACCTTTGCTGATGTGCATGGAGAGGAGAACTCCAATGCGGCATTTGGTGTTGTTGGAGGACTTGTCATGTTGTCTTTGAAATGCTGACTTTGAATAATGATAACTTTAACATTTTTCTAATTCTTAAGTATCAACAAGCAACCAATCAGAATGAACAGCCAATGAATGATGAGCATGAAAGGATATAAGCAAAGTGACATCCGTGTCATTTCACTCTGTCTTTGAGACGTATAAGTGAAGTATTCTCTAGCGAATTCTGCTATTATTTGAGGTGTACAAGTGAATTCCAAATTTGAGACATATTAATTGAGTGAAGTCTCTATCTTATTGAAGCATCAACCTTAAACTTGATTTCATTGAAATGGTAAGTTGAAGATTTCCTCTCTCATCTCCCTCAAACGTGTGGTTCATAGCATCTTCCTCAATTTCAGGCATCAACTTCATCACCAACGCCCTCCCTTCTCGAGGAAAGTTTAGAGTTATTGAGTCAAGGTAGGTTGCAACAATACACTGAGGCTTGAACAGAGATGATAGAATGATTTCTCTTTCAGGCGATGTGAGTTCCAGCTCAGAACTGTCGCGACATGGTAACGAGTGGGAATGTGCTGACTGTGGGCACATCTTCACGAGGAAATGGGATCTCACCCGACACATCAAGCGAGGTGTTTGTCGACCTAAGCCGGCATCAATCTCCGGAGGTGGGGATGATTCTGTTAACGTCGTCTCCTTTTCTTGCGACTTGTGCGCTCAGTCTTTCGAGACACGTTTTGAACTATCTTCGCACAGACTTCAACATACACACACGAACGATAGCTACACCAACGGTACCTCCTCTATCCAACTCACTGAAGTGTCCATAAATAATTTAGTGAGGAACTACCAGATGGACTCCTCAGAAACCATTGCTAACTTTGAGGAATGGTTTCATCAAAATTCATCATTGATAGAAGCGCTCTTCAACAATTTAGACAATTTTAGGATGAAGGCGCTCATCTATCTTAAAATAAAATATGTAAAAATCGACCACCATACTGGACAAATAATAGAGAGGTTGGAGTTTCACATACCCTCCTCTCCTGCAACCGAGGTTGTAGACTATGAGTCTTGGATAAATTTTCACATCCAAGGATTAAAATTAAATATTGATAAATTTAACGAGCGCGATAGCGGTCTCATTTTTGACGGCATTGAGTCCGCCTTATTTAAAATCAGTTTATTAGGAAATCATAGTGGTCGAGGCTCCTTTAAACTTCCAAAAAATTTAAAAAACAAAACAGCAGTCATCAATGTCGATTGCGAATCGCAATGTTTTAAATATGCTGTCCTCTCCATTCTCCACTATAATGATATCAATGCGAATCGAAATCGTACATATAGCTATAGGCAGTGGGAGAATGAATTAAACTTCGATGACTGTAATAGTGACGATATGAAAATTAAAGATATAGAAAAATTTGAAAAATTGAACAACATTAAAATAGTTCTCCATGTTTGGGAAAAGGGATTGAAGGGTGTGCGCTACAACTCGCGTTCGAGTTGTTATGATCATGTTGTCAACCTTTTATTAGTAAGACAGGATGATAGTGAGGAATGGCACTACTGCGGCATTCCCAAAATCTCTCGCTTATACCACCACTTAAGAAATTCTACCTCATCAGAGATTTATTACTGTGACAGATGCATTCGGAACTTTAGGAGTAAAAACAAATTTGAAACTCATTATGAGTGGTGTAAGCGAGGTAAACTGCAAATGGAACGCATGCCCAAAGATAAGGAGTTTTCATATAGAGAGAATGGCGATGAACTAAGTCCTCTTCGTGTCATCTATGCTGACATCGAATGTTATATCGATGATAACATCCATCGACCAGCAGCCATTTCCTGCTATGAAGTATGGCATGACCATTTCCAAAATAGAAAAAATAAAATGCACGTCTGGCAAGGTGAGGATTGTATTTACCAATTCCTACAATTCCTCGAACAGGCTGTAAAATTTCAACAAAAGTATGATGGTGAACTCTATCGCAGATCATTGCATATGACAGCAGATGATCAAGCAAAATTTGATAGTTGCAACGTTTGCCCCAAATGTAGGAAAACATTTGACGATGATAAGATTAAGAAAGTGCGCGACCATGACCACATCACTGGTAAATTTAGAAACGCACTCTGTTCAAAATGTAATTTTTCGCTGAGGATGAAGCGGCGTACATTACCCGTCATTTTCCATAATTTCAAGGGCTACGACAGCCATATGATAATAAAAGGAGGTTTAGGTCAAATGAAAGAGTGGAAGCTTGATGTAATAGCACAAACGAGAGAGAAGTTTATGGCCATGACAGCAAAAGTGCCTGTCGATAAAACTAAAGAAAATAAGACGGTCTATTTTGATATAAAATTTTTAGATTCCTACCAATTTATGACTGCATCACTGGCCTCTCTCGTGCAAAATCTAAAGTCTCTTCCACTAACACAAAATCTTAAGAAACAATATCCAAATCTAACCGATGAAGTCATCACACGGAAAGGAGTCTTTCCATATGCATATTTTGATGCAATTAGTAAACTCGGCGAGACTTCTCTTCCGCCCATAGATAAATTTAAAAATGATTTGAGCGGCGCAGAATGTAAGACCGAAGATTATGATCATGCACAAGATGCATGGATAAAATTTGACTGCCATACATTTGGTGAATATATGATTGCCTACCTTAAGTTAGATGTATTTTTGCTGGCTGATGTATTTCAGGAGTTTCGACGAGTGGCATTAGAAGAAGATAAGTTAGATCCCGTCCACTTTGTCAGTCTGCCAGCCATGTCATTTAAGTCTGCTTTTAAAATGACTGGTGAGACCATTCATCTCTTACAAGATCCAGAGATGTATAATTTATTTGAGCGAGGAATTCGCGGTGGTCTCACATTTGTAAATAAACATAGGTTAAAATCAAAAATAGTAGGTAATGACCAGACTCATCTGAAGTATTATGACCAAAATAATTTGTATGGTAGTTCATTATCCAAACCGCTACCTCACTCTGAGTTTAGCTGGTTAGATGATAGTGAAATTCAACATTTCTCCAACCCTTCCAACATACTAGCAATTCCAGATGAAGGTGAATGGGGATATTATTTTGAGATAGATCTAATCTATCCAAATAATATTAAACATAAAACCGTAGATTTTCCACTCGCACCCGAATCAGGTGAAGTGAGTAAAGATATGTTTTCCGACTTTATGAAACAATTTCATAAAGATTTAGAATCATGTGGACAACCCAAGTATAAGCCTTGTCGCAAACTTTTACTCACTCAATATGATAAGGAAAACTATCTAGTCCACTTTAGCATCTTAAAATTTTATTTAGAAATGGGCATGATTTTAAAAAGAGTTCACCGCATTATTAAATTTAGACAGAAAGCCTTCCTCAAACCCTACATAGATAGTAACAGTCAGAAACGTGCACTAGCCCAAAATAATTTTGAAAAAGATTTTTATAAATATAAGAACAACAGTCTATTTGGTAAGACGATGGAGGATGTTAGAAAGCGCGTAAACTACAAACTAGTTAATGATGATCAAAAGTATCACAAATTGATCTCATCACCTCTATTCATCGATAGAGACATAATCGATGAGGATCTTGTAGGTATTAAAATGATAAAATCTGAAGTTGAGTTGTGCAAACCCATCTATATTGGTCAAGCTGTTCTAGATTACTCCAAGCTTGAAATGTATCAACTCTTCTATAAAATACTAAAACCGTGTCCTCTCGTAAAAGAGGTTCGTTTGTTGGGTGGTGACACAGATAGTTTCTTTTTAGGTATTACCACTCAAAAAGATTTAAATTTTAATGAAGTAGGAAAATCTTTAGAAAGATATTTTGATACATCAAATTATCCTGCTAATCATCCACTATACTCCATCAAAAATAAGGCAAAACTTGGCTGCTTTAAGGATGAGACAGCAGGGAAGGAGATAGCTGAAATGATTCTCCTCCGCCCTAAAATGTATTCTATGAAATTAAAGGATAGTGATGATAGCATTAAGCGCGCTAAAGGCATATCAAGATCATTGGTCTCTAACATGAAACATAAGAATTTCAGGAAAGCCTATAGAAATAAAAATATAACGTTTGTCAATATGACAATCTTAAAATCTAAGTCGCATGAGATCAAAACTCATACTTTTAGGAAACGGGCGCTTTCAGCATGGGAGGATAAGAGGTGCTGGCTAGAACACAACATATCTCTTCCACATGGACATCCTGACACAAACATACCACCACCCAAAAGAATTAAACTCACACTACCACATTCAGGAGACGTCTTAGCATAATCATCCTTAACTTAGTATTTTGATGTTGATTTCTGTAGATAAACATTGTTGTTTTATGTATCGCATGAGATTGTTTTTTCCTTGTGAATATGTGTCCACATCTGTACATTCCCCATGTGATGACTTTTCCACTGAAAGACATTTTTCCTATCCCTGTATATTTCCACCCTTCACGAAGTAAAAAAGACTTTTTGTATATAACAATGTTTATTGAAGTGCGCTCATGTATATATTTTCAGTGGATGTTGTATAAAGTCTATTCCTTCACATTCATGTACATATTTCAATAAATGTTGTATAAAGACTTCACTTTGTTTTCCGAAACACTAACGTTATGAGGGATTTAGTATCTTTCACATGGATGCACTCTTGTAAACCATTGGTAATTTTGATAGCAATAGAGGGTATAGTTTGTTTGACGACGGGATGATAGAAAATAGATTCAAACATCTTCTCGACTATTCCATATGAAGCGTCTTTATCATGAATGAAATCACGTAAAATGTATTCTTTTTTCTCACCAACAGAAATAGGTAGAATCAAATCACTTTGAATGTAAAGGTGCTGTTCATGTTTATCAAGTGTCATTGGTGTTTCTATACCAATCGTATGCGCAGCAGCAAACACAGTTTGTAGCATTGAAAAACCAAAGAGTTTTTTCAAATTTTTACTCAATTGACATTGAATGTCATCACCCAGTCTCAGAACAACGCGTTGATTTTCAATTGAAAACGAAATGTGGTGTGTCTTTACATCATATTTACTTTTCATCACATGCTTCAACTTCTGTTGTATATAAGGATTTACTACATGAATGAAGCTTTCAACTGTATGATATAGACGCGGCATTATATTGATAGCAACTTTAGATTCTTCATAAGACTGGTAAATTTTCTTGATGCGATCGCCATAGATGTCCACCCACCATTCATCATTAACTGAATCAGCTTTAGTGTGATATTCATGAGAAGCATATACCACACCGCTTCCAATAATAGGTGTATAATGTCTTACAAAATGACGCAAGGTTGGAGAGAAATAAACTGTAAGTTTGTCATTATATTTCTGAATAACCAACTTATTTTTGTCCGCCATAATTTTCTCTCCATACTTCTTACCCACAGTCTCATTCCATCGTTTTACTAACTCAATAAGTGATAAAGGTTGAACACCACGCTTTTTCAAAATGATGCGTTCTTCGCATTCTACAACATCTTCATCAAATATTTTAAATCTATAATGAAATTTGTTGATTCGATTTGAATAAACTTTTCTAACATTTGCAGTAGCAATTGACGTTAGATGTAGTCCATGACCAAAACCGAGATGCGGATAGAATTCACTATCCAACCTCAGCGTAAGACCTTTAGTAAAAGAATGAAAGCGGAGGAACTGTCTCCCACTCCAATGATAGATAGTAAACTCATAAGCTTTCTGATTTTTATTCTTCATGATGGAAGTATTACCACTGTTGAATGCCTTAATAATTTTCTCATTCCCAAATGGCTCATAAGAATCTGATTTTATCTGAATCCATTCATAGTTCCACTTTCCATCTGATGTTAAATTGTATGGGAACTGAAATGCATTATTCATCGTTATTCCATCATGGGTGCGAGGAGTCAATATCATTTCTTCCAAATCATTCACATTCTGAATATTGCTATCATAGCAAATACTAGAAACGCCAACCTCCCATTCACCTTCTAAATGCAGTGGGCGATTTAATTCTACTCGATAGTCTGATGGTTTATTTTTGGGAAATTTATTCATAGAAGCATTACTGGGCAAGTAGATTAGAAACGAGTCCTTATTTTCACTTTCCATATTATTCACATTGGAAAAATATATTAGCATACGTTTGCATTAACTCTTCATTCGGAAATGGAGTGTGATACTTGTCACAGCATCTTTATGAAAAGGAATCAACGCACCAGCATCGTCATAAATGGCAATATCAATTTGTGGGATGTAGTTTGATTTCAGCTTTGTATAATGCACTTTCTTGAAAGTATGCTCAGATAAAATACTGCAGCTCTTTGGCTGGTATGGTATCATTGCTAACAATGGAGCTTCAACATCTCCCACACGTACATCTTCACCAATATTGGAATATATCTGAAAATAGTTAATACGACGCGATAGCGACATGTCTGCGCTAGCTTTGGTTACAGTACCACTTTTAAAGATATTTTGGTCAAAACCCAAAATGTCCATTAGAGTTTTATCCATAATTAGTTCAATACCTTTTCCACTTATAGTGAGAGACAAAGTACCTTCTTTTTCAGAAAATGAAATATGTTGGTCATTAATCACTTCATTTAAATAATCTACAACCAATTTAACTGAAGTAATGATGCGAGGCATCAGCACTCTTGTTTCATGTAAGATACCACCGAAAGGCTCTACACACTTTCTGTATAAAGATACGCTCCATTCTGTATCAAATTGATTTGACCTTTCACATGGTAAATGTTGCATATTAAATTTTCCATGAACAGCTGCAGAATGATGTCGCAAGAACTGATGAAAATCTTTTGAACAAATTAATACTAGATCATCATCATTTAATTTACTTATTGCAATATGATTAGATGATTTAATATAAGTCAATGTTGCCACTTGTTTACCATCAACTCGAAGGAGATAATTAAATTTCTTCAATAATGTTTCAGGAGTCATGTTTGTCTTTCTTGGCTTAATCACAATCTTCTTCACCAACGTCTTCTCATTTTTTGGAATAAGATCTACATAATAAGCTTCCTCTCGATATATTAACTGTTTATGAGCACTTATGTGGTAATTAACGTTAAAATTATCATAGCTTGTCAAGGCGCTAGCGAGGTAACCTAAATCATTTCTTAAACTTGGACTTAAACCAACAATCCAATCTTTCTCAACTACATGATGTATATAAGTATAATCATCATTGTGTGGAGTAAATTGGGCAATATGTTTACACGCTTTATTCAAGAAATCATATATAAACTTTTTACATGATAAGAGATCTTTCTTTGACCACTGTGGAATGTATACTCGGCAGCCCTTTTCACATTGGTAAGCAGCTGTACGTCTCATATTAATAGTCATCACCTCATGATCAAAAGTATAGACACAGTTGCTATAAACAAGTTGAGTGACACCCACTTCCCAATTCCCATTTAGCTGTTGTGCATGATCAATGGGAGTAGAAAAGACTGCGGCTCGATTACTAGTAAATCTCTTTGTAGCCGCATTGCTAAGCAAAATATGATAAAACGACATTTTTATATTGCTAATCTGCAACTTTGCATAACATCATGAAGACTTGGATTTTGGACTCTCTACAATATATCAGAGTTGATCGTGATGGAAACGTACATTTCAAAAATTCTCATGGTCATACATCAAGAGGAATTACATTAACATGGCGACAATTTGTCAACCTCAATGATATCATGAGGGATTTGGAATATTTTGAAACATTAAGATTCATCTCCCTGGGTGATCAAGTTTGGCTTCAACATTACAGAAATGAAATTCAAATCTACCATTCTCATTCCGCAAACTGTTTCTCATTTCGCAAATACAATTGGGAGAAGTATAGAAGATACATACATCGCTCCATCATGACATTTATTCGTCGTGAGTTCATCGCCCTACTATGCAAATCTTAATCAGACATGACTATCACGCACCATGAGTTGGAAATTAGATTCCCTACAACGTATTGAAACGGATCATGATCGAAACGTCTATTTCAAAGATTCAACTGGAAATGTGAGAAGAGAGTTTGCTTTATCTTATCGCCATTTTCAATCTCTACATCATATCATGAAGGATTTAAAATACTTCTATATGAAAAGACATTCACGTATTGGAAATCGCATCTGGTTGCGCGTCAACAATCGGCGAATTCAACTCTATCATTCCCAACTTCATACTAACTTCACATTTCATCAAGGTAGTTGGGAAAAGTATAAAAGGAAGGTACATCGCTCAATTTACTCATTCTTTCATCATGAAGCGCCATCGCTACACCATCGTCAACATTCTCCGTCGCTTCAGACTCTACACCAAAATCGATCTCACAACATTACACCAACAGCTTCCAAACAGCAAGTATTACCCGGGTCGTCCTCAAATGTTAGTGGTGAAGATGAACAATTCACGGAATCTTCAACTCTTCCCAAATGGGACTGTACAGATTCTCGGCGCCCTTTCTCATTCATCGGCGCAGTCAATGCGCTTAGAGCTACAAAGACTACTACGTCGGATATGGAAGAGGGAGAGGTGTGTGATGTCGAATCTGACTGTGGACAATATGGTGATCTCTACTCAATTGAGTGACAGTCTATCATTTTTGAAGATTCGTACCAGCAGTTACAGTTTGTGTTATGAACCCGAACTTTTTCCTGCAGCTCTCATTAGTTGTTGGTTACCTGTGCATGTGGCAATCTTTCATAATAGTAAAGTGATCATTACTGGACTAAAATCTCATGTACAAGCAAATATGATCCTAGACTATCTCATTGAGTATGTACGTACCCAGCGGATTGTAAAATAAAAAACAATTTTTCCAACATGATGTTTTTATTTCAAATCATGATAGAACTTACAAATCATTTTTTCATTAGAGGATGGATTACATGAAAAGTTTTGAATAACAGATACAAATCGAGATACATGTAAACGTCTTAAGATGAAGTACAGTACAAAAGCACCACACGTTGATGAAAGTGGATGTTGTAGTATGCGTTCATTTCGCTGATATTGACGCGTATGTTTTCTCAACCACTGCTGTGTTGGTATATTTGGAGGTTGAGCAAGAGAGTCAAATAGTTCACCACGTCGGTCTTCTCCAATAAAGATCGCTTTCCAATGCTCACCGCCTAAATTCTGTGAATGAGTGTTTAGCACAATAAAGATGGGATAGTGATTTACTGCAGGTGGTAAGGTATCGAGTGAATAGACATTATCGAAAGCTTTCAACGTCGCTTCGTCTGCATTACGCTGCACTTTAGTCTTAATATCGTCAGCAGTCAACCAACTCATTAACGATTATACTGAAGAATCACGTCACGATACTTTGTAATTTCAATATTTGAATCGAAGACTGCATAAATTAATACATTGATCGTCTCAGGTAGTGTTCTTTTGAACGTTAAATCCAAACGAATATTATGAGGCACGTTCGCTTGACGATAGGGTGCACTAATATCGCTGTCAGCAGTCAAATCAAATGCATAAATAGTATATCCACTCTTAAACTCTTTCATAGTCAGTCCGTTGGTGTCATCCGTATTGTAAAAGCCAAAAACATCCATAAAATCAACATAACTGCGCATAAATTGATCTGAAGCAAAATCTGGTTTGTAGGGTGGACCAGGATGACTCACACCATTTACACGTAAAGCAATTTCACTTAACTGATTGTGTTTAAAATTGAAAGGATTCTTCTTTATATTACCATTAAATGCATCATTTTCAACCATTGCCACCATGAGGAGCTTCGGTGCTTCCGATGGAAAGAGGCCATCTTTCATGAAACTCTTTTGATCTTTCGGAATTGTAAAGGTGAGAAGCTTTGTATGCTGAATGGGGTAAATGGCATTTTGGCGGTTAAGGCCTTCAGCATGCCCTCTAATGACACTTGGATTCGGTACTACTCGACGAATGTAAAGTGCAATATCTTCCACATGAATTCTAAAATTGTCAACTTTAGCAAATGCATTCAGCGCAAATTCAGGCTTATTCAATGTCAGCTTGAGTCGCATGCTGGTATTACACAGTAAAAACTTTGACTGTCTAAAGAAGTCTAAATTCAGCGGACCATATAGCTGACATACTCTACTATCTTTAATCATAGCAGATCGCTTTACAAAGCCACTGTTTGTTTCAACATCAAATTTTCCTGCTTCATCTCTGTACCATCCCATGGCTTCCATATGACTTTTTTGTGCTGCTGGATGAAACTGTGATACATGATTGAAATATGATTTATAGGGATAATCGCTTTGACCACCTTCCACTTGCTGCTCTCCAATCGTTAGAGAAACATCACGAAGTAATGTAGTCAATGGTAAATTGTTCAGTCCAACTTTATGTGTATCGTCAATAGCAGTTCCATCTGCTTGCTGAATTCTAAACCTCAAATCAAGCATCGCATAACTCAAATCTATGTAGTCATCACTACCACCAGGAATAACAAATTCAATGGGGCCAGCATTCTCAGCTGTTCGAGGATGATAATCTACAATACTTGAACTAAGAATATCTGTCTGTATGGCTTGTTGATCGAACAAACAAAAACCGGAAGTTTTACACTCCATGATTAGAAGTTATAGCAGCGTCGTCGTTTAGCGCCTGATGAATGATTAGAGCCTCTGCGACGTTTGCGTGAATGCCTTTTGACTGAAGATCGCACCTTACCAGCTCCGCGATGTTTCCTCCTTCCTTTATTCATTCGTTTAGGTGATTTCTTTCCTTGAGTAACACCAGCAATGGTCTGCTTCAATGTTTTTAAACCGCGTTCCTTCCCACGATTCAACAAACTGCTCTTAAAACTTCTACCTCTGGAAAGATCACTAGCAACATCACCAGCAAAGCCAACGGCATTACTTAAAACATTTCGTTTTAAAGATCTACCGACATTGGATATGAGAGGTGCTACAACAGATTTCAGTGCACCAAGTATGCTACCTCCACGTTGGCGGCGAGCACCGATGTAAATTTGTCCTCCGCCACTTACATAGGAGGGTCGTGAATAAAATGAGGCAGTTGGATTCATAGCTCAAACCCTAAACATTGTTAGTTACAACTTTGCATGAATCACTGTCGATCACTTAGATGAAAGATGTCGGCACGACGCATCCAAGAGTTCATACTTGAAGGATAACCAGTCCATTTAACAAGACACCATTCTTCACCTTGCCGTTTTTTACATCGAATGATTTTCTCTACCAAATATGTTTCACTTTCAGTGACTACCTCAATCTCATCGCGGTAAAAGCTACCCTCAATTTCTTCATTATCGTAATCTTTCAACTTGTAGGTGGTCGGAGAGTCTTTTTGATTAATCCTTGATACTGTAAATACCTCCTCTGTCCAATTCGGAAGGTACCCTTTAGCAAAAACACTTTTCACTTTTGAGATACGAACTTTATCGCCAATTTTCACATCACTTTTCACATGAGTGCGTTTACGTTGGAATGATTCGCGCACTTTATCTACATTGTCAGCATTTACATCTACTGGTCTGAGTCCAATAGAACGATGGATAGAGTGATTGTAGGCATGGAGTGTATCTTGTAGAACCTTTGTCCAATTTTGTGTCAAGTTGGCAGTAAAATGTCGCCACAAGCGATTTTTTAATGTGCGATTAAAACGTTCAACGAGTGCAGCTTTATAAGCGCTCTTTACACTAAACAACTCAATGTCATGCCTCTCAAATAATCTTGTCACATGCTGATTTTCAAACTCTTTTCCTTGATCACTCTGAATTCTTTTTGGAATGCGACCTTCTCGAAAAATTGTTTGGAATGCTTTTGCTACTCCTTTCCCTTCTTTAGTTTTTAAAGGTTGAGCCCACGCATAACGCGAGAAAATATCAATGACGGTTAAAATAAAATTATTGCCCGAGTTATGTTTTGAAATGGAGGCAACATCGCACAAATCTGCTTGCCACTGTTCATCGATGTCATGAACAATATAATGGCGGGTGCGGTACTTCTTTTTCGCTTGTTTGTGGAGTGTATAGGTAGCCTGACCCTTTAACCATCGTTTCACTTGTGATTGTGGAAGACCACTCGCTTTTGATAATTTCTTGATAGATGCAAATCCTGCCGGATGTTTTACATCATAATAGATTGACTTCAAACGTTCAGTCGATGACGGCTGACTCTTTTTCCTCCTTCTCATCTTTTTTCTTTCTTGCCTTTCTACATTTACAACAACTGCAGCATTTAGCTTTAGCGGTTTTGCGATCGTGTTCACATTGCTTAGGGGTTTCATTATGAGAGCTGGCGCAGCAAGTGCAAGTGACAACGACATTCACCTCTGGCGGCTCATTACATGGCAAGCAACACATCTGCTTCATATTAATAGTCTGAGAACATGTATTTCCTAGGAGGAGCTGTTTTACGTTTTCCTTTTACCAGTTTTAGTGGCGATGTAGATCTACGTCGAGTTCTTCCTCTTGTTTGCTTAGTGAGTGTGGGAGGGGATGTAGCAGGTGACGTCTTAAACCAATTTGTTGGCATTTTCATCACCTGAAGCATTGGAGTAGTAGCCACTGTTGAATCAAGTTCTTTCAATGTCTCATTATTTAAAGCAAATTTTGGCACATTATGCTTTTTCAATAGTTTAAGAAAGTATGACCAACCAGGTGGAACATAGCCCTGACGGCGCTTTCTACGTGTCGCATACTGAATCAAGTCTTCATAACGTGAAGCATCAATCACTTTATTTTCATCTGTAATGATTTCTCCTCTATCATTTACATTGAGATGGGGTTCAATACTGTTGAAAAGAGATATGGCATGTGCGCGAGATGCTAAAGGTGTAGCAGTCGATACAGAGTCACGCATCTTATTCTTCAAGTTTTTCAATTGCTCAACAGTTTCCGATTGTAATAATACAGCACGATGTGGATCTTTGATGTGAACATTTTGCTGATAATCTATTTCTTTCCTATACATTTGATTTGCAAGAGGTTGCTTTACTTGCTGCATGGCAGTCAATTGTACATATTCATCCTGAGGAATAACAATCATGCGAGAATAAGAACTCATAGTTTGTAGATAATCATGGGAGTTTTCAAAATATCACTTCGAAATCTAAATTCTTCCGGACACTCTTGCGTAAAGTCAATGAATAAGTAACCGTATGGTTTTTCAGTAGCTGCTTGAAAAATTTCAATTAAGGCTTTTGATCCTCTGGGTGCAACTTGTCGCGCTAAAATTTCAAATTGACTTTTATCTCGCGGATTCTTGAAAATAGCATAATAGTGTGTATTCAGGTTTCGTGTACGAGCTTCTTTTCCATCAGGAAACAAATTTTGTGTGATATAGATGATAAAGCACCTTTTATGATGTGCTGCGCGAGTGAACATATCTGTAACATCTTTTGAATTCTTACTTTCTTTAATAAATCATCCAATACAACAACATCATTAGACTGAACTTTATCCACTGCAATAATTCCTTCATGTCGAATAAAGTTGCGACTTTGCAATTCCTGAAACAGCGACGGTTGATAAATACCATAACACCAAATCACTCGATTGATAGGTTCCCTAAACAACTCCCTTCTTTTATCCAATAAATTCAGCGTGAAAACAGTTTTACCTGCATGAGATGGACCTGATACAGTCAGAACTTTATCGCATTGAAGTCTGAAATCCATTTTATTACTTTGAAACTCAACATTTGCATAATTAACGCTTAGAGCCAAAGATATTTCCCAATAGGTTGCCCACGGCAGGAGCTATCATTGGAAGTATTGCTGAAAGGAAACCGCCCTTTTGTGTTAGAGTTTTCCTCTTTCTTTGAAGGGCGACTTTAGGATTGGAGATGAAACGCAATTTTGTAGCATATCGCTTAAGTAACTTTCGTTGTTTTGGTGCTAATTTCTTCGTCCTCAACTTTCTCACATGAGAAATAATTTCACAAATGAATTTATCGTTAGCATGTCGTATAGCATTGTATCGCTGATTTGCTTTCATTCGTCGGAGAGCTTGAATGGCTGAAGAAAACTTTTGACTTTTACGTTTCGTCATTTTACGTTTCGCCATTTTCCGTGTTAGTCTTTGCTAAAACCTATCTTTACCACATTTGCATAGGTACTAACTATTGCGGCATAAGTGACACTCGAAATGAGCAATATCACAGTGGTTACATTGGCAAAGTTGAATGCAATTACGTATGAAACAGCGTTGACAAAAAGCATGCTTACATCTCTTGAAGATGCGCTTTTCATTTCCATCCTTTCGTTTACATACATCGCAACACATAGTTTCACCGTTACTGATGTCTATAGCAAGTCTTTTTGAAGATATGAATTTGCTAGCCTTTTCTAAATAATAGACGCATGTACAGAAGGAATATACTTCGAGAGTGAGCAGACATAGCTCGAAAACCAGTTGTGCTACAATCAAGTACCACTGCATTTTTAATTTTTGTTTATGGAAAGTTGAATGTGAATATCTGAAATCGCTTCAATCACTAGACTGCTACCATGATGGTTAAATGCGTTAAGACGTTCAGCAATTTTTATCATATGTCTTTTAAAAAATTCTTCGGGGTGATCTACCACTTCCATTGAATAAGAAGTAAAATGGAAAGAGCGAGTTTCCACCTCTTCCTTTCCAAAATGACTAAACTTAATTTTCGCAACTAATCGCGCCATGACAATGCTATCAGAGAATGTATTCATTAACTCTAGAAATAGAGTGCTAGCATCATCGAGCACTGCTTCGATGTCAGTCTCATCTTTATGAAAATTTATCACATAATCTTGAACAGCTCCTTTTAAACTTTGCCTATGAAAACGTAATGTTCCGCAGTCGTTTGAGAAAGACATGATCGCCCTTTATCTAACCCATCCATTGCATGAAAACAACAACTCTTCTCATAGTAACATTTATTGAATAACGGTAACAAGCATGCATTATAAATCAATGGTTTGAAAGAGATAAAATAGATACAGCTGATAACTATCATACAGCGAGCAATGATAACCATACAGGACTTTGGCAGTGTTGAGGTAAGGAGGAAAGAAGCATTGGTTATGAACGTAGCTACTACAACGAACAGACAAAATAGGAACACACAAATCCTTAAAACGTTTCGTGACTTCATGATAATGTTGATTCACTCTACTATCCCAAGGCGGGAGCAAAATATCATCAATGATTAGATTGGGAAATACTTTCCTCTCCTTACCAGGATTATTACAAAAGATGCGTATAACATTGAAAGCAGCTAACCATCGTTTAAAGTCAATAAGAAGAGCACTCTCACAAGAAAAGCCATAGTCTTGCAAATATTTCAGATTAAGTCCATGAATGTGTTTTCTCGCCCATTGATCAACATTGGGATCGCAGTTGGCATGTTGATGATAGACACTGACAATCTGATATGTCCAATTGTTCATAGCAATAGCACTGAGCTCCTGTACAGGTTCACCCTCACAATCCATAAAAATGATGATAGAAGCCTAAAACGGAAATTTACACATCTAAGGAAGCGTTCTATAACATATTACAAAATGAAGAATTACATCGATGCTTTTCACGACAAAATACACAAATGATATGATGGCAACGAAGAAGTAAAATGTATCTAATAAGACCACGTCTACGACACTCAAAGCACATAAGCGAATTGTCATAGGGTAGAGTTAGGAAAGGACTAGTAATTCTCCTTCTTTGATTTGCGTTTTGATGTAGCATTCTTCTCCGACTTGCGCTTCGTACCACTGCTGTTGAGGATTTGATCAATTATGTCATCTACGCTGGCTGCTTTTGGAATATATAGGATGGATTCCATATGCATGGAGAGAGAGGCTATTTTATTATCTTTGTGCTGACCATAATATAGTCCATTCACTTTGAAAAGGATATCCAAGTACCTTCTCCGAGCTCGTCGCATGTGATGATTGTTGAATGATCTCCCTCCTTCTTATAGTAAGTACACCAATGTGATACCGGTAGGCAAATTTGATTACCATCCCAAATCTTTCTATAGGGAGTATCCTTGTCATCTCTCGCTTTCCACTCTTGAGCAAGAGGAGTAGGAATGTCCATATTTAATGTCACGTACTCCTCAATAATATCGAGTTGGCGGCGAATGTACGGACTCACGGGGATCAGTATGTAGTCCCCATACTGATTGTGCATTATCTTGACATCCGTGGAAGGGAGCATTCCCGTTTGGAGTACTACGCTATGATCATCATAACGCAAGGCTTGTTTAAATTTACGCTGTAGCGGTGTAGGATTATGTACCTTGGATGTTTCTTCCACTGGCCTCAGTTGTAGATGATCTGACCGTAGCGAACCTTGTAACGTTTGACCGCCATTTTGTCCTACTAGTGCAGCAGATGGAGTAGATGCCTGAAAATGAAAAAGATTGTATTAAGTTTACGTTCAAGGAGGAGAGGGAGGGAAGTAGCGACTTACATTTTAGTTGGATAATAGAACAGGGAACTAGAGAGAGAGAAAAATGTGCGTCCGTCACTCGTGTGATTCAACGATGGAATGATTCTCACTGTGGAAGGCTCGCTATTTATAAAGAAATGCTTGATTCTCATTGGATGATGATCCTCATTGGACAATAACATCAAGCTGATTCGAATCTAACTCTGTCGTTTTTCGCCAATGTCCCAAAATCTTAAATGGCGTCTCACATCTAAACGAAGGCAGATAGGAACAAGCCGATTCTTTCACTGAATTTGTCTCACTCTTAGCTTTCAAACGAGCTATCGCACGACAAAATCCGTCCACTGGAAGCCAAAATCGAAGCAAGCTGTCCAGAGGGGGGGGGGACGTCAGTGAAATTTCAAAGTTTGATGAAACAAACTTTGGTTAAGGTCCCAGGTCGAAATTCCACACTTTGGAAAATTTTTAATTTTTCCCATACAAAGTCACTCTGACACTTAGGATTTTTTCAGGTGAGCTCCGACCTAAAATCTTGTAACCGCTCTAACTTTTGAACGGCTGCTCCGATTGACTCGCAACGAAAAAAGCGGTCGAGCAGTGTTTCATCCTCTTTCCAATGCAAGTCGAACGAACAAAATCCGTCCACTAGAACCAAAGTTAGATCAAAGGGGGGGGGGTCAGCGAAATTTGATGAAACAAACTTTGGTAAAGGTCCCAGGTCGAAATTCCACACTTTGGAAAATTTTTAATTTTTCCCATACAAAGTCACTCTGACACTTAGGATTTTTTCAGGTGAGCTCCGACCTAAAATCTTGTAACCGCTCTAACTTTTGAACGGCTGCTCCGATTGACTCGCAACGAAAAATGCGGTCGAGCAGTGTTTCATCCTCTTTCCAATGCAAGTCGAACGAACAAAATCCGTCCACTAGAACCAAAGTTAGATCAAAGGGGGGGGGACGGTCAGCGAAATTTGATGAAACAAACTTTGGTAAAGGTCCCAGGTCGAAATTCCACACTTGTGTCACTGTGCGAAAATTTTTACTTTTTCAATTTCCCTTATACAAAATCACTCTGGACACTTAGGATTATTTTCTCGGTGAGCTCCTGACTAAAAGTCCTTTTTGTAAACCGCTCCATAACTATTTGACACAACGCATGCTTCCGATCTGATCTCGCAATCGAAAAATTGCCCGTCTAGAGCAGTGTTACATCCATACTCTTTCCAATGCACTTGCAAGTGCGGACACGATACAACTGTTCCGTCACGTAGAACCAAAGTTAGCTATCCAAAAGGTGGTGGGGAAAACCCGTTCAGCGAAAATTTTTATCTCCGATTGCCTTTCAGAATTGCACCATACAGGATGCAGAATTTCACGCTGAAACCCGAATCGGCCTTCCGTACTTCACA
>CAJQUW010004378.1:0-17785 GCA_907163375.1 Prostheceraeus crozeri | reverse complement strand
AGACAATAGACTCACTCAATCTCATGTCTATATTCTGCGATCACAGTGTGTGCAAGCTAATTCCAAGCACAATTCAAGAACGTTATCCACCGAAAATATTCTATAATTAGATGGAACCCACTGCATTGAAGTTTGCAATTATGGGCGTTTTTTTGAATAACCTAAAGTTTCAGGATGTGATGCACATCATGAACAATCCATGCTCATGTAGCAAGAGGCAATCTTTTTGTTTACCCACATTATGGTCACGTAATAACGGGTGATCTGGATATTGTGGATGATGAAGACTTACGTCAACTCTTCAGTTTTGGTACCAAACACAGAATCCCCAAAAGCCTTACTTGGAGTGCCATAACAACTCAAATTAGTAATTCATTTGATGAGCATATTACAAAAATAAGTAAGAAAGAGAAGCTTGAGGCTACTTTATTCTCAGCGTGGAAATCAAGAATCATGGTACTGATTAAAGATCGAATGTATCTTGCCAAGAAATCCTCGAATAGATTTCGCGCACACAGTAATCGACACAAGATTAATGTCAAAATGGGTAAAAATCTGAAAGAATTGCAGAATGACGTCATAATTACGCCAGTTGATAAAGCATCTAATAATTATGCCTTCATTTGCAAAAAGTTTTATCTCCAAATTCTCTTAGCCGAGTTGGGAATTGATATTTCCACGTCGAACATAAAAACCTATGGTCCAGAGCATATTTTAGCGCAGAATGTAATTGAGCAAAACGCAACAATTATGAAAAGCGAGTTTAAACTATCTGTCTGTGAAAAAGGCAGAAAATTACCAAAATTATATTGGATTCCAAAATTTCACAAAACTCCATGCAAATTCAGATTCATAGCAGGAGCACGACAATCCACATCGAAAAAGCTTTCCATCAAAGTATATTCAGCCTTAAGTATTTTGCGTGACAATTTTCAGAGATATTGTATGGCAATTAAGAGAAACAGCGAAGAAAGAAATTAAGAGAGAGGCAATTAAGAGAAAAGTCCACACAAGAATTTCTACACAGATTAAATTCGACAAAAGTTCATTCATTGCAAGTTTTCGATTTTTCAACCTTATATACGAATCTTGATCAAAAATTGATTGAAGATCACATATTCGCTATTATGGATTTGGTGTTTAATTCCTCAAATAGAAAATTTATTTGCATTGGATATGATAAGTCCTTTTGCTCAATGAAAAAATATAATGGTTATCATGTTTTGATAAACAGAAGTTAAAAGAAGCCATACATTTCCTATTATCACAGACCTACGCCACATTCGGTAATTTAGTTTTCAAGCAGATTAAGGCATTCCAATGGGAGGAAATTCTAGTCCACTCCTAGCTGACCTATTCCTCTTACACTGCGAATATGTTTTTATGCAAAATTTGATAAAAACTAAGAAATATCATTTAGCACGCTTGTTATCACCTACATCAAGATACATAGACGATATATGTGTTGTCAATTTAATTCGTTGATTCAAAGAATTTATCCTCCTGACTTGTTGGCGGAGAGAAATGGTGATAACAATAAAGAGGTAGTTTACCTTGATGTGAAAATACAAATCTCACAGAATAGCTTGAGAACTTCAGTATATCACAAGGTAGATGACTTCTCTTTCTCTGTGGTGCAACTGACTTTTAAGGAGAGCATGATCCCATTACAGATGGCCCTTCATGTTTTCGCGTCGCAGGTAGTCAGATATTGTAGAATATGCTCGAAGTTACAAGACGCTATACACAAAACTAACAAGACACTTAATATCATGAAATCTAGAGGTTATTCTCAGCATGACTTGATGAGTTACACAGAAAAGGCTCTCACAAGGCATAATGAATCGCTTCACAAATATGGTCTTTTCTCGGCTCGACAATTCACTTCACTCTGTGAATTTCAATGAGGCACGCGACCAACAAACGACTCACATTTTCCTTAATGCCTTGCTCAATAGGTGAATAAACGACTAACAATGACTTGTAGCCATCATATGGGGGGGCGGTGAAGAGTGAATACAGAGCGCTCAGCGTGGCTTACGGGAGATGAGAGAGCTCCCATTGTTAAGTCTTGATGTATGAGGCGAAGTTTGTGTAAAGGCGGATTACATATTTATCACACAGCGATTACATCTTTATGGGATTCGAGGATGAACAGGATCTGTTTACTTGTGGGAATCGAAAAGGCAAAGATTGATGTACAGGATTTGTTTACATGTGCGGATCGCAAAAAGCATACTGTATTTATTGATGGGATGAATTAAATGACAGGATCAGTTTACATGTGGGAAACGCAACAATTGAATGATGTCTGATTTATCTTTGTGACATATCTTTCAAGACAAATCATTACCTATGCAGTATTTTGTCAGCCACTATTTGTGGGACCCCGCTCGTCTGGGTTTGAGTGTTCAGGTTAGGGGTCGAAACACAACTAGATGAGTACCTGCTGATGACTGACGGACTACAGTATTATGTTTTATATCCCTTAATCGGTAGCTGAAGTAGTGGTCGATGTATTGTAATTCAAATGAAGAAATGTGGAATTACATGAAGTATTATAGACGGATGAAGAAACTGGCGATAACAAATTCAAGTGAAGAAATAGTATTTTCCATGTGTAGTCTTAGGTATAGTGTGTATAGTTTCATTGCTTTCGGTGTAGTAGAGTGTCATTGTAGTTCTATTGTTTACCTCCATTATCCACTTTCCACTTATCCACTCTTACCATTATCCACTTTGTGTAGTGTCAGATATAGTTCACTTGTAATCGGTGTAGTAGCATCGTTGTATTTCCATATCTTACCTCCACTTTTCCAATTTTGATTCATTGGTTTCTTGTTGTTCTATAATATCCATTTTTAATTTCCTTAACCTATGGTGACCATTGTCTTATTCTATTTCCACTATCAGCATCTGTAGTCGGTACAGTATATTAGACGTCTGTTTTTGAACGTGTATACGGCAGTGTTTGGAATCTATGGTATTAGTATATTAACAGCAAGAATGAGTAGTATTTCAAGTTTTAAGATTTCCATTTTTACCAGATATTGGGCCAAAGCTGATCAATTTTAATTCGTTGCCACGAGAAAGCTACATTGAGTTCTTTTTAGAACTGATTAATCCAATGGTTACAGTAGCATTGCCTTTGTACACTTGCGGATTGGAGAACGCCATCAGTCCTCATTAGGACTACTTTAACTAATAATTTAAATTAGTAAGCATTATATTCTATTATAAATGGCTACTGGGATGACTTTCATCATCGTATGAGAATTGTCACCTAATTCGCGACGTCGTCAAGCGAAAGAAAATACTCTTGTTAACTGGCTAAGCCTTAAAGCAATAGTCACTTCCATTGAAGCTAATTAATAAGTCATTAGCTGTACAGCCCGGAGCATTTGTACAGTCCGTTTCATAAAAAGTGGATCATCCTAAAATTTGACTAAATAAAACATAAGTATGATGCAGAAAGCCTTTTTCATGTTATTTCATGTCCCTAATATATTTAAATGTCCTTATATAATCTGATAAGGTATGATACAGTAACGGTTCCTAAGAAGCTAATATTTTGTGGCCCTACCCTTATTGTCAATGACATTACCAATTCGTCTAGGCATTGATTCGATGATATCGTTGATTTTTGACTGATCTAACTTTCTCCACTCTCTTTTTAACAGTGACGTAAGTTGTGATACGCCATCTGTAGGTAGCAGTGAACGACGACCGTTACGTTTTAGAATACTCCATACACTTTCTGTGGGATTCAGATCTGGAGAACGAGCTGGCCAAGATAATGTCCTAAGCCCTAATTGAGACTTGCATAAGTTGACTCTACTACTCCTGTGACACGTAGCATTATCATCCATAAATAACCAAGTTGATCTGTCATTTGGCCAATGTTCATTCGTAAAACATTCACATAGCGTTCAGAATTCATGGTTCCTTGCTGTATGTGAAGTTCAGAGAGGCCATTGGTCCAAATGCCAGCCCAAATCAGTAGAGTCGCACCACCTTGTACCCGGGGACGATGTAAATGTCTCGGAATTTCCTGATCAGATTTTATCCATAATCTCAATCGACCATCACTATCCTAGCAAGGCTAGGTTCTAGCAAGTTCTAGCAAGGCTGACACTTTGCCTTTTGTGAATGCGATCTCGTTATTGTTCATTTGTGCTTTGTATTGTTTTAAACCAGTAAGAGATAGATTTCTAGCTGAAAGCAATCAGGAGTGCTGCCAACACCACCGCAACGAAGTCAGGAAGCTATGGAACATGAAGTCCAGTTAATCACATGTAGCAGTTACATTATTGTTGATGAATAATGATGCTATACTGGCTCTGATTGACCGATTTTCTTTATTTTTGTTTTGCTTGATAGCTTTTGGCTTGTAGAACAACATATTACATAACAGAGGAAACAAACGTAATTTTATAAGAGTGAGGTATGATTTTGTGTAACATTGCTAAATGAAGATCAAATTATCTACTACTTTTTTATCTATAACAGGAAAACAACTCAATATTCATGCTTGAAATTTCCAACAATGATATTAGTAAGCACAACTGACATATCTTCCAAATTTCAGAGAAATTCGTTCAAGTTTGGCGGAGTTAGACAAAATTGAAGTTAAGGCGATGTTTAAGGGTGATCCATTTTTTATGAAACAATCTGTGTTGCTATCATGACTTGTCAATTTCATGAATCCTACCAGCCGACATCTTTTGCATGGCAATCTGATCTATCGTGTTAGTTGGGGTGCTAAGTCGACAATAAGGGCTGAACCGTGCAAATAGAGGGTAGAGGTCCAGATTTTTGCTCAAATACAGATTAAGGTATGAGTATTTTATCTTGATATGTATCTCTTTGGACACTTTTATATTTGACGCATAGTCATCAGCCAAAAAATGCTGTTTTACATGGAGAATCCCTATCTAAGATATTAATTGTTTTAGTCCACCGCAATTCACTGCTGCTACATTTGCAAGCGTCACTATGGTAACAATAATCAGCGAAGTTTAATTTTAGTCAGCTGCAAAATATTTATCTGAAATGACACGTGCTCCAATATAATAAACAAGTTGAATGGTGAAATTGTACTTCAGACTTAACGAAATTGATGATATAAATATAGTTTGGTGAACTTAATGTGTTTTAAGAATGACATCAGCTGGTGTAATGCAAGCATACACCCACAGTATCGTTATAATCGATTTTGAACAATTTGCGGTTATTTATGACATGGTGGAGATCGTCTCACATTTTTTAGTAAATATAGCATTTCGTTAAATAATGTATCGACAACAATTGAAAGTAGGTCGCTCATTCAACTATTTCTACAGAGACAAATGCTTGTAGTGGCGGCTAAAATACATCGAAGGTCAAAATGAAAACTAATAAAGTACACGAAATCCAAAAACTCATAAAAGAGGGTATTTTTGCGTTAAATAATTAATGTACGACTCGCAAGTGGAGCGAGCGTACAAAATATGTCACATTTGGAGAGATTAAATCATTAAATCAGAATCATCAAGGTTTTTCCTGGCGATGTGAAGTCATGTTGCGAAGAAAATGACGTGAAAAAAATTCGAGAGATGACGGAAAATTCAAATGATTGCATGAGTTGTTTCTCAGGTCAGAGTCGCCGGTTGGATGTTGCTTTGCAAAGTCGTATAGAGAAAATGATGATAAGAAGGCATGAACAGACTTTTGTTGCAACTGAGCCAGAATCATCAAGGTTTTTCTTGACGATGTGAAGTCATGTTGCGAAGAAACTGACATGAAATTCGAGAGGTGATGGAAAATTCCGATGATTCCATCAGTTGCTTCTCAGTTCAGAGTCGTCGGTTGGATGTTGTTTTGCAAAGTCGTTTAGAGACTGGTGATAAGAGGGTATGAAAAGACTCTGGTTGCAGAGGAAGCGGAATCACTAATGTTTGCATGAAGTTGCATTCATGATGCGAAGAAAACGACTTGAAAAAATTTCGAGAGGTGATGGAAAATTCAAATGATTCCATCAGTTGCTTCTCAGGTCAGAGTCGTCGGTTGGATGTTGTTTTGCAAAGTCGTACAGAGAAAATGATGATAAGAAGGCATGAACAGACTTTGGTTGCAACTGAGCTAGAATCATCAAGGTTTTTCTTGACGATGTGAAGTCATGTTGCGAAGAAACTGACATGAAATTCGAGAGGTGATGGAAAATTCCGATGATTGCATGAGTTGTTTCTCAGGTCAATGCTTTCCGTTGCTTGTTGCGTTGTAGCACCCTATGGAGTATTATCATGAGAAGGTGTGGACAGATTTTGGTTGCAATTGAAGCGGAGTCACTAATGTTTTTCTTGACGATGTGAAGTCATGTTGCGAAGAAAATGACGTGAAACTCGAGAGCTGATGAAAAATTAAGATGATTGCATGAGTTATTTCTCAGGTCATTGCTGTCCGTTGCTTGTTGCGATGTAGCACCCTATGGAGTATTATCATGAGAAGGTGTGGACAGACTTTGGTTGCAATTCAGTTAGGGTAACAAATGTCTTGCTGACGTCATGAAGCTTTGTTGCAAAGATAATATGGAAAAGTTTAAAAATTGGTTCGATGATTGCATGACACAAAAATTGACACAAAACATTCCATGATTGCATGAATTGTTTTCTTTCTTGTAAGAGTCATCGATTGGTTGCCGTTTTTTTGTAATGCCGTTTCGAGAATCGTCATGTGAAAGTGTGGGCAGACTTCGCTTGCAATTGAGCCAGAATCACTAATGTTTTTCTTGGCGTTTTAAAGGTGTTGTGTATATTTTTTGTCAACGATGAGGCATGCTGAAAATTCAATTGATAGTATATTATTTGAAGAAACGGATTGAAATACTTTTTTGCTAACTCTACTGTGCAATCTCGTGTATAACACGGTATGAGACTCATTTTTGGAGAGCATGGTTTTAAAAGGTGGCTTTAAAACATGGCTGTGGGAAAATGTACTATGAAAGATTGCACAACTATGTAGAAAACCTAGTTTTCAGGGAGCACTATTCTGAAAGAAGTTCTCCTGGTATCTTCCAAAAATTTTTGCTCTTTTCCTGATGTCATTTTTTATAGGTTCCGGTGCCATGTTGGTGCTCCTTTTTGGTAGAATTACATCAAAAGATCAAAACATATTTTGATTATTTTCAACAATTTGAATTTTCGGAAATTCAATGGGACCCACTACGTAGAGGAGGAAGTATAAAAAAACTTATACTTCCTCCTCTACGTAGTGGGTTCCATTTAACAAAAACGGGTGGTCGTATCTGACCTCAGTACAGAATGCACATCATGCAGCAGAAAAAGTCCGCAAAGATGCGAAGGAGTTGTGGCCGGCAGCGTGTCTGAAAACGGCAGATTTTCAAACAGTAGGCCATGTTTTCAAACTTGCGAAGGATCTGTAGGACAGAATATTACATGGAATTTAAAGAAACGTGATGTAACTCTGAGTGAGATGCCATGGAACGTTTCTGTTGCTCTACAGAATTTTCGGCAATGAAGAATGGGAGTTGTGACTACCTTTGTTTTTGAAAATTTGAAATTCGATTAAAGCGGTCATCTTGTGTAGGCCCTGAAGGACAAAGCACTGCATGGATTTTGATGAAAATTCACGCAAATGTGAGTGAGATGCCATAGAACGTTGGTGTAGCTCTACGGAATTGTCTGCAACGAGGAACAGTAGTTGTGACTAGCTGTGTTTTTGAAAATTTGAAAATCAGCTGCGTAAGCTGTTGTTTTTAGCTTATAAATTCTCTGTAGGACAGGGCACTGTTTGGATTTTGATGAAACTTAATGTGAAGGTGATAGAGGTACCGTGTAGCATTGCTGTAGCTCTACAGAATTTTCGGCAATGAAGAATGGGAGTTGTGACTACCTTTGTTTTTGAAAATTTGAAATTCGATTAAAGCGGTCATCTTGTGTAGGCCCTGAAGGACAAAGCACTGCATGGATTTTGATGAAAATTCACGCAAATGTGAGTGAGATGCCATAGAACGTTGGTGTTGCTCTACGGAATTGTCTGCAACGAGGAACAGTAGTTGTGACTAGCTGTGTTTTTGAAAATTTGAAAATCATCTGCGTAAGCTGTTGTTTTTAGCTTATAAATTCTCTGTAGGACAGGGCACTGTTTGGATTTTGATGAAACTTAATGTGAAGGTGATAGAGGTACCGTGTAGCATTGCTGTAGCTCTACAGAATTTTCGGCAATGAAGAATGGGAGTTGTGACTACCTTTGTTTTTGAAAATTTGAAATTCGATTAAAGCGGTCATCTTGTGTAGGCCCTGAAGGACAGTTCGGAGCATAGAATTTGTTAAAATTTGGATTGATGCTGAGTACAGTGCTGTCGAGCATGTTTGTAATTCTACTTAATTGTCTGCAGTGAGTAAAGGATGTTGTGGGTAGCTGTGTTTTTAAAAATTGGAGATTCAATACCCTGTTGGACAGGGTTTTCTATGACTTTCTATTAAACTTGATGGGATGATCGGGGCTTCTTGTAGCTTTGGTTAGGCTGTATTTCGTTTTCTGAAAGAATGTGCATGAGATTCGTTTTGCTTTTGTCTCTCGGATGGCTGCATTTGTTTAGGTGGTAAAAAAATTATGAGTCGAAAATGTTTCCGGCTGTCAATTGCGCGACTACAAATTTAGAGAGTATTTGAGAATCCATTTTGCTTGCTGTTGTCGATGTATGTAAAAATCAATATCTCAAGGTCTTCTAATATTGAAATGATTTTATGACATGACTTTGAATGACGAAATTCTTCCATACCTCATTACACGAAAGAAATTGAAACCCTCAAATCAACCCACTATAATTTTGTTGTTATCGGACGTTTCTTCGTCACAGCATTGCCACTTTTCAAAGGAAAAAATTTTCAAAATACAGCTTGCAAATGTGCCTTCTCACAAATAGTTTACTACTGACAATAGAATTGAGAATCAAAAGCCATTTTTCTATTTTCAAGTTATATTTGCAGTAATTTATCCGATATTTAAGTTTCCATAACTTTCTCGACGATCATTCACATATTTATCAAACTCTTGAGGTTGATAAAAATTTTCACATTTCTATCAGTGAATTTCATGTCTTCAAATTTCGAGCACTGCTGATACTTCTTCGTGAAACGCAATTTCTCTGCAGACTGCTTAATAATACTGATTAGGCAGTCGAAATTAATAGCGTTTCACAAAACCAAATATTAAGCAGTGTGGGACTAATATAAATCACTGCTTAATATGTGGTTTTGTGAAGCGCTGCTAATTTCGACAGTTTAAATCACTGCTTTAAATTTATTTTATGAAACGCAAAAACATTTTCCACACTGATGTAGAGCACTAATTTATTTAATGAAACGGGCCCCAGATAATGCTGATTGCCTCAAATAAGAAATAGATAAAATTATCAACAGCACTTGAAAATTGAGATTTTGTTATATTATTCGTTTGTCGCCTAGAAATCTGTTTAGTTCTTTTCAGAAACCACTAAATTTCTCAAAAAATTAGAGTGAGGCAAGACTATGTAAGGCGATGAAAGACAAAGAGGCGAGCCTAGTCACTTGCTGATACAAAGACCTCTTCTTGTTACATTGAGTGATTCTGTTATCTGATATAGCTGAGAAATACGATGCGTGATAATATAGATAGAAGAATATTGCAACGGATCAGCGGTGTAATAGCCAGGAGACCAAACTTGTGCCGGTTCAGCCGATGTCATAGCCATTGCCATAGATTTTTGCTATTACTATTCTCAGCTGGTAAATTTTGAAATATTTGTGTACTGCGTCACTATGACGAAACATCCACTCTTGCTTCCGCATTTAAACACTAGAATTATTTTTAGTCATTAAAGTCTGTGCGAAATCCCATTGGTGTAATGTATTTCAGGGAGACGTAAATGCAGAAATTCAGAAAGAGATACATATCAGGAATTGTTCATAGGATGAAAATTAAGATATAGGCAAAAATCTGGCCCTCTACCCTCAATTTGCACGGTTTTAGAGTTATCACCCCCACTATGTATTTAATCTCATTGTTGTTAATTGCATTCACGACATGGCTTAAGATGCTTTGGTGGACAATCGATCCCCGCTACTTGCCTTAATGTCGGCGGTCACAATTGTGACGTGTTATTTAATGTATTCATTGATTATTATTGCCTTGACAACTGATGTGTGGTGGTGAGGGTTTGATCCTGCCAATTGACAGAGTCGCGTAAGTGGCTCGTAGCTCAGTTGGTTAGGGCACAGGTCTAGTTAACGTTGGTCGTAAGTTCGAATCCTACCAGCCGCACATCTTTTGCATGGCAATCTGATCTATAGTGTATTTAATCTCATTATGCATTGTTGTTAATGATAATTTCTTCAAAGCAGTGAAAATTGCACATCTCGCATGTATAGAAATTATCATTAATATCATATATAATCATTATTATATAATTTCTATAAGACTACATAACAACAAGAGTTCATCTAATAAAATCGAAGCTGCCATCATACTAGGCATTTTATCAATACTGAGTTGTAGCTCTATGTTTAGTCAATGACTCGAATCCTTCTTCCTTGTTGTTCAACAGGTTCATTGGAGAATTCACGGCCCTAATAATCCTACCCAACTCCTTTCTTCAACCGCTGACGTGGCTGTGATTGTCGGAGACACACAAATCACAGAAGGCTCCCTTCAATGGAATAATGGCGAAGGCGGTCCGAAATACTTGACATTGAAAGTGAAGAAACGCGGCGCAGAATGGGAGATTCTCAAGAAGTTCTGGATTCGACTCTTCAATGTTCAAGGCTTCCCTGCCAGCTCCGGGGCGGGAGAAATCTTGTCCAGCAGAGACAATGTCAGTTTGACAGTAGAGAAATACGGATATCCAAACGGAATCATCCAATTTGTCGGCCTGGCTGTGAAAGCCGGCCGGACATTCATTGAACCAACTCCTGACATGGGAACAACATATCGCGTTGAATTTCCTTTGAGGAGAACTCAAGGATTTCTTGGAGATATAAAAGTAAGTCGACGATGATGTTGCTATTAGACGCACCTTCACGAGCTTTAGGCGTTCACTTATTCATTACATTCATTTTTTTCTGTTATCATATTGCATGTTTTGCTCTGAATACTTATTTTGATTTTCCTTTTTCTTTTAACTTAAAAGCAAGCTTGTGTGTCATTTTCAACTGAATCACTCATTTTCTGAAGAAAGGTTGACATTTCTAGACCATGTATTCGAGTAATGCCACTATGATTTTATGCTACTTACCCACTAAAATTAGTAAAAACGTCTTCAGATGACTATTGTAGAGGAAACTAAAACAGAACGTTCTCTGACGCAAAAAATGTACTTGATTCTGTCGGTAAAAATGAGACCACTTCTTTTAGGCCGACCATCATAGCCAGTTACTTCAAAGCCATTGCGGTCAAGCAGGGTGACACGACAAGACAGAACATGACAAGCTCACGTTGCGACGAAAACGCTGGCACTGTAAGTCAGAATAGCCCAAATACGAAAAGTGTCAACAATTCATGACGTTACTGAGAAGAACGCAAACAAGACATCATCGTACAGAAGCATCAGCGATACTTTTTGATTCATCTTGCAAAAGCAGTACCTTTCAATCAGTTGAGCAATTAGACCAAAAGCAATGTTTAAATTCAACTTGAGGATATTTCATCTTTCACAAGCGAACAAGTGGTTGTCACTCCAGTTATATTTAGTCTTAAGAAATGATTCTTGTGTCAAAAGTTCTTTTTATCTCTTTAATATTTTGATAAAATTTGGTGGCGATACATGATTCCTTTCCGAAATTCAACACTTTATTAAAATTACAGAAAACGTAAGAGATACAAGTGAGAAATAAAAAAAACTCAAAAGTCGTAAATTTCGTTCAACTCCGCACTCTTCGTCGACGTGCCAAGGACAGATATGGCATTCCCTCTTTGGACAGCGATGCTCAACCTCTGGAAGAGGAACGTCGTTGCTCGCTCCTCCCCGTTCTTCTCCTCTAGGGGAGCACCCATTTCTTTCGCAATTTTAATTGCAGATGGACCTCATGGCCCCATCGTTTCTATGCAGAAAGGGATCACGTGAAGCTAGGCGTCAGGTCTGCATATTTTGCTAACTTGCGCTCTTCTGCATCAGCTGCTGCTTTCGAAGTTATCCATGGAAAAATTATAAAAATATGTTTAAGACAGCCTGTACATTCATTGATAATAATGTTGACGACCTCTTCTTCGCACGCCTGCCAAAATCTACTTAAATGATCTAACTTTATGGGCAAAACATGTGCGCCATGATCTGAATTCATCGAATCTAAAGGAATCGTATGATATAAACGCATTTTGTATGAAGTTGCAGCTATATAAATCAGATTTTTCCGGCTTTGTTTAAATAAGTGAGGTTAGAATGAACAATAGTGGTTTGTTGATGGTCATTTCAGCCTCTAATTTAAGCACCGATCTAGGTCAGTTTTGCTAGATCTTGAAAAGAATCATGTAGCTGAAACATGCTGCAGTTGCTGATTCTTGAGGAAGGCACGGTAAGTTGTTTTATCAAGATATTTTTATATATAAAGAGAAGTTATACTAATCATTTATCTTTGCGAAGTACAGTACGCATACCATAAGAGTAAGTATATACATGTATACTAGTAGAGTATCGACTAAAAAAAGTATCGGTATACAGTGAAAATTTTTATATCAAAATATTCAGTTTTTACGGAGATTACGTTCCTATGGTCCAAAAAATTGTTTGAGCAGATTTTTAAAAGGCTCAATTTTTGCAAATTTATATGTTACCGACTTGAAGACCCTTTATAAGTAGCATGAAACAAGTTGGATATCAAAAGGAATGAATGTTCGCTCACAAGCACGCATCTTAATCAAGCGGAAATTAAGCCGATGATCTAGGAAATTTCATGAACCACATTATAATGCAAGTCCCTGCAAGTCTTGCAGGAAAAGTTGAGATCTCATTGTGCTTCTTAGCTGAGATGTCATGTTGTAAATTCAATTTTCAGCGGCGTGATCTTATGATTCACATGGCGTCATTTCTTGAATCTGGCTAGTTATGTGGACCCATCAGCATCTTTTAAAGTTAGTTATGATAAGCTTCCTTGATTATGATGTTTTGCTCCTTCAGTGGCAGTTTGTGATATGATCACGCTCAAGAAAATGATCGCATTGTATTAAAGCTGAGCTTATAGTAATGGTAACCCATCGAATTGCCAATTTGACAAACTATATTGCCTCTCCAAATTGACATGACATGCAGGCTTTGTGGAGTACTATTCATTATTCTGTATTGCTATCATGATCAGTCATATTCGTGTACATTTCTCCAAAAGTGTAAAAATTTGCTTATCTCACAGGTGGTACTGGGTCTTGACTCATGTTCATTTAATGAAATCGAAGCTGTATACACATTGGGGATTTAATAAATGCTGAGTTACTACTCTACCTATACCTACTTTATGGAACGTACTTTTGCAACCTATACCTAACCATTGTCAACCATTAAAGAAATACATTGGAAACATCCTTTTTCCTCGCTTGTTAGCTTTTGAACAATGACACGTTTGAGTAATTTAATTCTGACGCACTGATCTATAAGGGCACTTTGCAGACGATTTCATCACTGTGACTTGCCCTTCATGTCTTTTGAATGTTGTCAGTGGGCTGATTTGTGGGAAAATTGTAACAGAAACGCTGAATTCTGAAGGTATTCTCAACCCCTCTTGTCGACGATTATCCTTTCGTTGTGTACAGCAGACAAAGACTGCCGATCTTTAGATCTGAAATTCCATTCATGTTATTTATATTCGCAGGTCAGATGGAACACAAGCCCTTCATCGTCGGGAGATTTCAGTCCCACGTCTGGTACCGTCCTGTTTGCTGACGGTGTCCGTGACGCCAAGATAGAGTTGACGATTCTTCCGGATGACAAGCCAGAATTAGACGAATTGTACTCCATTCGCTTGGAGTCAGTTGAAGGCGGAGCTGATATCGATCCTCAGTACAATACGTCAGAATTTACAATTCAGTAAGTTCAAGAAAAATATTGGCTTCAATGCAGAAATCAAATTATTCTCTTCTGCTCTGGCTGAAAAAGAATTAAAAGCAGCTTGTTATAATGCCATGTTTTAGAGTTCTAAAGCATTTATCAATAATATATTTGTTCAATATTAGATTTTTCAATCAGTGACATGCGTGGTATCTAAAATTCAAATATATTTTTAGATTTACTTATAAATTTCTTAAAATTGAATATTGACTTTCACAATACATTTGCAACTTTCATCAATGTTTTTATTGTTTAAATGGATTCAATTTGATTGCCGCGATTGTACAGTCACGCAATAATGTTTCTTTCCTCATTCATAAGATAAGGTTGCCGCTTGTTGTGCTAAATGAACAAATAATTACTTGCAAAAATAGGAAAATTGTTGTTTGTTTATATTCGAGGCACATTCGGCGACACGCCGATCTTCCATGTGACCGAGTTCCAAACACTACAAGATCCTACTGTGTGAGAATTTCCTCACAGGTACAGTCCGTTTCATAAAAAGTGGATCATCCTAAAATTTGACTAAATAAAACATAAGTATGATGCAGAAAGCCTTTTTCATGTTATTTCATGTCCCTAATATATTTAAATGTCCTTATATAATCTGATAAGCTATGATACAGTAACGGTTCCTAAGAAGCTAATATTTTGTGGCCCTACCCTTATTGTCAATGACATTACCAATTCGTCTAGGCATTGATTCGATGATATCGTTGATTTTTGACTGATCTAACTTTCTCCATTCTCTTTTTAACAGTGACGTAAGTTGTGATACGCCATCTGTAGGTAGCAGTCAACGACAAATGTTACGTTTTAGAATACTCCATACATTTTCTATGGGATTCAGATCAGGAGAACGAGCTGGCCAAGATAATGTCCTAAAGCCTAATTGAGACTTGCATAAGTTGACTCTACTACTCCTGTGACACGTAGCATTATCATCCATAAATAACCAAGTTGATCTGTCATTTGGCCAATGTTCATTCGTAAAACATTCACATAGCGTTCAGAATTCATGGTTCCTTGCTGTATGTGAAGTTCAGAGAGGCCATTGGTCCAAATGCCAGCCCAAATCAGTAGAGCCGCACCACCTTGTACCCGGGGACGATGTAAATGTCTCGGAATTTCCTGATCAGATTTTATCCATAATCTCAATCGACCATCACTATCCTTCAGACGGACTGATGCCTCATCAGACCAGACAATCCGATCCCATTGATTTCGCCAGTGACAATGACTCATTGCCCATCTGAGACGTCTTTTTGTATGCTGATCTGATAATTCGATCTGAGAGGGCCTCTTACAGCTCTTGAAATTCGACTCAATACGTCTTCTACGAATAGTGGACTTAGAAATAGACGAGTCTAGTGCAGCCATATCAGTTAACGAGAGACTTGGATCAACTTTAACAAATCTCAAAATTAGGCGGTCTCTACGTTTGGATGTTTTGCGTGGACGGCCAGAGCCCTTTTTACGACAGAGTCGAAAATCATCATTATGCCATCGATGCACATTTGTGTAAGGGACATTTAGTCGCTTGCTTGTAGCTCGCAAAGAATACCCTAGTTCTAGCAAGGCTGACACTTTGCCTTTTGTGAATGCGATCTCGTTATTGTTCATTTGTGCTTTGTATTGTTTTCAACCGGTAAGAGATAGATTTCTGGCTGAAAGCAATCAGGAGTGCTGCCAACACCACCGCAACGAAGTCAGGAAGCTATGGAACATGAAGTCCAGTTAATCACATGTAGCAGTTACATTATTGTTGATGAATAATGGTGCTATACTGACTCTGATTGACCGATTTTCTTTATTTTTGTTTTGCTTGATAGCTTTTGGCTTGTAGAACAACATATTACATAACAAGGGAAACAAATGTAATTTTATAAGAGTGAGGTATGATTTTGTGTAACATTGCGAAATGAAGATCAAATTATCTACTACTTTTTTATCTATAACAGGAAAACAACTCAATATTCATGCTTGAAATTTCCAACAATGATATTAGTAAGCACAACTGACATATCTTCCAAATTTCAGAGAAATTCGTTCAAGTTTGGCGGAGTTAGACAAAGTTGAAGTTAAGGCGATGTTTAAGGGTGATCCATTTTTTATAAAACAATCTGTAGCTGCAAAACCAGACCGTCCGGAACTTCTTCCTTCATCGTCAGCTAACAAGACAAAATCAGTTCATTTTGCGTCCACTTCTTGCTGGGAAGAAGCGGTTTGAGAATCTATTTGTGCAATTTTGCTCTTGATTTACTACTCCTTACTCCGTTTCAGTTTCCAATTCGATTTCCGAATTTCTTGTGCATGTCACCTGTGATGCACTCATCGATTACTTCCGTTAGCCATTATTGTTGTCCTTCTTTCAATGGAAGTTTTGACTAAAAGTTCAGAATTGACGTGACTGTAAAGACAACATATACACGTACTATCATCCTTTCTAAGTTCAGACACTACCAATCAAACCAGTCAGTCCAACAAGGATGCGAATTATTTTTTCGCAGCTGCAACCAATGAATAGACATAATAAGCTCATGCGCTGACAATGACAAACAACGATTCAAGGAAAACAATAACAATTATCAAATTGATAATTGTTATTGTTTTCCTTGAATCGTTCTTTGTCATTGTAGGCGTTTGAGCTTATTATCTCTCTAAGTTCGTTTTCGATTAGCAAGGTTTCACAGATGTATCGTCTCATGATGAGATGCGGTCTTATTGCATTACAAATTTGACAAATAACAGTTGACGCCATAGAACACAGAGTCAGACGAGTGTATCTTTGGTTGTGAAATTTCGGATTCATTAAATTGTCGTAAAATACTATTCTCTGCAATATCAAACAATATGAAGTCATTATTAATTGACTGCAAGTCACGTAAATGGCAGTTTCAACTTTGGAATTGTCATTTTTCATCGCTTATCATTTCATGATATTCCTAGGAGCAGCTTACAATGAGTACAAAGAAGTACGGCATGGGCTAGAAACAAGCGATCCATTCCGCAGATTTTATTGTCAGACTTTTGCAGTATCAAAGCGTTGTTGGTGTGCTATCAATTTAACCTAGAAATCCTCCAACATTTTTTTGGAGGCACCAGGTCATTTTTCAAATATTACTTGCTCAATCCTAAATGACTTTCAGAAGTGCGTTCATGGATGACTCAAAGGATTGTTTCAGAAAATAATCTCAAGATGGATTTCTTAAGATTTCTTAAGATTCATACATTTCATGGACTACCTTCTATACCAGCATCGGTTCAAGAAAAGGGGATTTCATGGCCTTATGCCAGTCCTTTTTCAAGGAGTAGAAAGATGTCGCCAGACTTGAGCAAATTAAACACAGAAATTCAGTTGCAGATGCTGCGTTCCGCCCCACAAGGATTCGTCAGTGCGCCTCGCAATGACCCAAACTAGCTTAAATATCTAGAATGATTTGGACAAGCCGACGGACTGCACAACCAGGATAAATACGACAGAGCTTCGGCTTGTTCAGCTATAATAGATAATTAAGCTAGTTTGGGCCATTCCGTGTGTGCTGACGAATCCTTGTAGGGCGAAGCGCAGCATCTACGACTGAATTTTGTTCTTAAAAAATTGCTCAAGTCTCAGGATATATTTCTATTCTATGCCCACACGAACTGGCACTCTGAAGTTTTTAAAAATGTTAGGATAATTATTTCTGGACTATGCTTATAGAATTTCTATCA
>CAJQUW010004377.1:0-48722 GCA_907163375.1 Prostheceraeus crozeri | reverse complement strand
CATTTTCGTGAAATTTTATTCATCAGAACTTACCGGAAACAACAGTCGTTGGCGGAGGAGGAGGGTGTTGGACAGCGAAAGTCTTACCACCGGGATGTCTGAAAGAAAAAAAATTTCGTAAATCTTTCGGACAAGACACAATCTCTAATGAAATGAGGATCACACATCACATGCTGTTCAGTAAGGAGCAGTACAGGAAGACTGTATTTCATCCCTCTGGCTAACATCATCTGCCGAATTTTATATCGTCAGCTTAGAAATGGTTTGATCCATAAATTCATGATGGTTGAGACCGACCCTGTGTTCGTGGTCAATCCAACTCCGAAGTTTAGCGCCGACCAATCGGAAAGGAGGTGCTATGATTTGTTGAATGTTCATGCGACATGATCTTGATCATGCGAAAAGAGCATGCGAATTTAGCTGAATTCTTTATTAACGTTGGAAAAGATTGTCATGAATAATCTAAAAAGAAGCCATTTTAAGACTTGCGGATTTCTAATTGTTGTATAGACTTTTCACGACGGATTGTGGAACGGCAGACTACTAACCTTTTTGCTTGTAGGTGGAGTGTTTCTGGTAGTAGGTTGAAGATAGAGGTGACATTCGGAAAGTTGCCTTCACAGCTCCTGTTCATAATTCCTCTCATTTCAGGTATATTACGGCGACTAAAACGATATGTTAAAATAAAATTTTGTTTTGAAGTTTTGATGATTTTTTTACTTCAACGAAAAATTAATGTCACCTAAAGTTCTATAGCGATGTCTGATATGACAACGATGACAAGAATGTACGCCTACTGATTTTCATCTCAGTTTTTAAGCAACACCGAAAAACGTCGCCGAAAAAGCCGAGAAGACGTCGCCTGGCTTGTTCTGATGTGCATGCCTTGTGATCGGTAAACTCAATAGTTATCAGACTGAATAACCCATGGATAAACTAACGGCAAAGAAATTAAAGAAATCGTCACTCTGCTGCCCTTCCACGGTATGCGTTTGCTTTCGACATAAAGGATGTGTTCAAGCTCGCAATTTCACGGTGTGCCAGGATAGTCGGTTTTTTGAAAATGTCCCATTATATCGAAAATTCATGGTTTGAAAATCACATCTTTAGCCGTTTTCGAGAAAAGTGTCGATCAAATTCAAAATGGCGGACATGAAACTGAAAGTCTTTATAGGTTCTATAGTTTTCTATGATAGTCCTCGTTTCTGTAATGGGTTCTATAATAATTCCTTGTAGGTTTTCTCTTAAAATTTCGCGCAGTGCACAGTCCTCAAAATATCTTGAATCATTGGTGTGCATCAGATCGATTCAGTTCAACCATGTCCAAGACTTGTTGTTGATGCATAATCGCTTGTTAGCCGAGAACCCCAGACTGTCAGTTTCAGGTTTTATCTCTCGAGTCATTTCGGATTTTCGCAATTTTCTAGAAAAGCTGCTGATCGTGTGATTTTCAAACCATGATTTTTGAAAATTTCCATGTAAAAATACATCAGAAACCGTCGAGAAATATAATGGGCAAATTTTCAAAAAGAAACCGCCTCTCCTGCACACCGTGTCGTCTAGAACGCTGTGTTCGTACATTTATTTAACCAATAGAATTATTACAAATCTTTTTTGATGCATCTCATTTTGGTTACAGACCCAAATCTTCGACGCCATGTGGTTTAATTGAGATACAAGAATTTGTAATTCGCACCCTTCAAAACTCTCATGTTCTTGATGCTCATGTATTGGCCGCGCCATTGATCTTTGTAAAGGTTTTGACCGTGTTCCTCACCGTGGCTACAGGTGTATTGACAGCTTTTTGTTTTACTTTGTTATTAGCAAATAGTAAGTAACGTGGAAGCCATTATTCAGTTCCTTCTCAACCGCTATAAGTGGTGTGCCTCAGGGCTCATCATTAGGGCCTGTCCTTTTTGTTTAATATAAATACATAAAAAATGTAATCAAAAGTATTTTGATCAACATTGTTAATTTTGACGTGAATCACTGAATGCATAACATACAAAATCTAGACGTAACCGTTATCTGTTACTTTGCGTTCGATTTAATGCACTGTAGACTTAAAGTGTCAATATATTAGATACATCTTCACCAAGCTGCTATATACTGCAAATATCGGCCTACATGCAGCCTATGTCATGAACAGATAAGGACCATGGAAGACTGTTTGTAAATGTGAAGTCTGGGATCCTTCATTGAGCTTAGTTTTTGCCCAAAATGGTAGAATCCTGCAAATTGCGATTACATGCTGTCTATACATGGCCTACTTCGAATGGATTTCAAATTCTAATGAAATAATCCGCTAGCCGACAAAGGACACAGCGCTGCTTTTATGGGAAGGTCCCATCAAACTAACATCTGATGTGCGGCAGATGATAAGACAATAATTATGGTGACTGCTATGAGTTGTCGAGGCGATGAAACAGGAAATACTTGAGAGATCGCAAACGTGGCCGAGAATGACGCACGCAAATGGATAGAACAATCTACTTGAAAGTTCCAAGTCCACAATCAAATCTGTGTATCCAGCGATTTCAAACATTCGCATTCAACATTGTCCTCTTATCAGCTGACTGCCATGTTCGAAAGTTCACTATTATCCTGACTAATTCTAAAATATAATCTCTGTCAAATGTTCATCTCATGCAAGCTTAGTGAAATACTGAACTGACAATAAACAAGTAGAAAGGAAATATTTTCAGGAATCAGTGAAAGCTGTCTCTGAGAGTCATGGCAGATGCCTGCACATCATGGGCTTAACATTTGGGAAGACGATGAAGTCATACGGAGGTAGATCTGGACAGTAGGGTGGATGATCTAACTGCTGGATGCCTTCATTACGGCTGCTTTACACTGGCAGTCCATGTGCTTCGAATGCTGTTCCTGCCGACTTCCAATGACACTGTCGGGGCTCGACCTCTGGACCAGGAGATCGCTAGACCAAACACCTAGCCACTGTGCCACGGAGACCGGATGCCCTTCCTGCCGACTTCCAATGACTCTGTCGGGGCTCGACCTCTAGACCATGAGATCGCTAGACCAAACACCTAGCCACTGTGCCACGGAGACCAGATGCCCTTCCTGCCGACTTCCAATGATACTGTCGGGGCTCGACCTCTGGACCATGAGATCGCTAGACCAAACACCTAGCCACTGTGCCACGGAGACCGGATGCCATTCCTGCCGACTTCCAATGACACTGTCGGGGATCGACCTCTGGACCATGAGATCGCTAGGCCAAACACTAAGTTCCTGTGTCAGATATTTTAGAGTTGCTGATGAATCCAAAATCTCGAATTCTGATTGTTATCGAATAATCGGGATACCTGTCTGTTTGAAAGATGATTCCTCGTGTCCCTATAATTACGTAAATTAAAGTTTATAATTGGCTGCATATTATAGCAGACATGGTTGGAGACGGCTTGGATTATAGCGGCCGGTTCCAACCCTGATGGCACAAACGATATGCTTCAGCAAAAGAATCGCTAAGAATCTATTTTCTCCGACCAGTAATAGAACTCAGGTCTGCGATGGACAAAAGCAAAAACTGTGAATATTAGCGTAGATAATCAGGTTCTCAGTGATGGGACTGTCCGGAATAACAGGGTTCGTAGTGATGGAACTGTCCGGAATAACCAGGTTCACAGTGATGGAACTGTCCGGAATAACCAGGTTCACAGTAATGGGGCTGTCCGGAATAACAGGGTTCACAGTGATGGGACTGTCCGGAATAACAGGGTTCGTAGTGATGGGACTGTCCGGAATAACAGGGTTCGTAGTGATGGGACTGTCCGGAATAACCAGGTTCACAGTGATGGGACTGTCCGGAATAACAGGGTTCGTAGTGATGGGACTGTCCGGAATAACCAGGTTCACAGTGATGGAACTGTCCAGAATAACCAGGTTCACAGTGATGGAACTGTCCGGAATAACCAGGTTCACAGTGATGGGGCTGTCTGGAATAACAGGGTTCACAGTGATGGGGCTGTCCGGAATAACAGGGTTCACAGTGATGGGACTGTCCGGAACAACAGGGTTCACATTGATGGGACTGTCCGGAATAACCAGGGTTCACAGTGATGGAACTGTCCGGAATAACAGGGTTCGTAGTGATGGGGTGTCCGAAATAACAGGGTTCACTTGCAAAAGTACTTGCAAAAGGGCTTCGCTTGTTGATGAAAGGCATCAGAATTTGAGACCCAATTTATGCAAATCTTTGTCAATTACACCACGCAAGTACCTAAGAAAGTAATCTACAAGGCAAGGTGTGTAAACACATTTTCGATCTAGCGGCTTGAACACCTGCGTGCTTTCACAAGACGGCAGTTGTGAAAAGTAATCGTTTGTTGATGACAAAATTCGCAGACTTGTGACCTAACTTGTAGAAATCTGCAGCAGTTTACATCTGCAAGTACTTTTGAATTAGTGGCTGAGAAATCTAGCTGCTTGGAAAGGACATCATTCAGAAAACATAGCTGGCATTAGTGAGAGCCATGTGGAAGGTGAATGCAGTAAGTGAGACAAAGCTGCAACGCATCATCCTGATTGGCTGTTATGATCTTTATCTGCGATTTCATTGGAGTAGACGTGTTTACTGAGGCCCAATGCCGGTCATTATATTTCGAAAAGACTCGTGACTTCAAGTAGAAAGCTCAGGCTGTTTCACTAACTGGATCTTCCAAGAGTTCTAAGGGATTTTCTTGACAAGGGGCTCTTGAAACTATTGCAATTTGTGGCAGGTTGAAGTGTAATTCTCTGCTGATTGCCTGGACCGGTGTCCACCCTTCAGAAGAGCCGGTTAAAACGTTCAGGTGCTGCTTTTCATTTTATTTTATAGTTCTTACTTCAATAAAGTCTGAACTCGAGAATGATCGTGCGTGCAGTCAACGACAGACATTGTTTCAATTAGAAGTAGTGAGTGACTTTCATCTGCTGTAATGGTGGAAACTTCTTCGTTTCAATGGCTGATGAACATGCTGAATATTTTCCTGAAAGGCAATCCTGCGTATTCTGGCTTGTTTGGTAAATCAGAGAGTTCGTCTTCAAACAAATGAAGCGGTGACTTGGACCTCGCCTGGAATGAATCCCTCTACTCGTTGGAGCCTCTGCTTGTTCTGCCCGAGTGAACAATCAGTGAACGGAATTCTTATACGAAATTCAGTCATCTTATCAATATTGTTGTTCATTAAGTATTAAACAGACATTTTAGTACTATTCCTTCAAATGGAACATTTTAGTAAATATATCAAATTGATATATTTTCATGGTTTTGTATCGATTGCGTTGATGAGGACATGTTCCAGTCCAAATTCCTTCAAAAATAATGCGATACAAACACTATTTAACAGATCACAAAAATTGACTGGTGACCCCTTGTCTTTTATCTCTATGCACTGATGATGGTGGGTTTTGGGTCGACCTTGGGGAAGTGATACAAAACTTTCTTTTTTCTTTTTATGCTGAATGGTTTTCTATTTATGCTGAATATATACAGATCAAGTTACAAAAATTAATATTTTGATTTGAATCTAAGGAGAGCTACAGGATAAGAGCATAAAGTTCTGATATTTTTGTGAAATACTGAAATAGTTGTCATTATTAGCTATTTCATTCTTGGCTTGACAACACTGACATTGAAGGTTCATACATATTGTATCTACTGTAAGCTTACATGTATTTTGTTGCAATCAGTAATTAAGAAAAAAGACCTATCTGCCGTAAATTGTCTACTGAATTTTCACGACGTGTCGCAGGTCCTGCTGCGTCGTCAGGCAATAGTTACAAGTCATTTTTCTTAATTACTGATTGAAACATGTGTCTGCCTCAACACGCCATACTTGCTTTATCGTATTTTGTTGCATTTGTGGATGTTGAATTTTTATATATTCCGTATATTTTATATCTTTGCAGTTATCTTCGCGATCTTAACTTTCTGCGATAGCCGACATTTATCCAAAAATAGATTCATTCTGATTTCGTATTCTAAATATGTTTAACCATCCACTTACTGCGCAGCTATAATATTCATCAAGTTTGTTTGCATTTCTGAATGATAAAATGAAAACAATTGCTGTGCTATGAGCAATATGTAACTCAATCATAATTAAATCAAAGATCTTCAATTAGTCAGTATATCAGTGTAGATTAAATGAAAAGAAAACTTTATGACGTAATACATGTTCTTAGGCTACTAATTACAATTATTGCAACAATAAATCGTTTCCCACTAATGCCACATTTCTCATGGGCCCAATAGGAATCTTGGCCCATAGAAGAATCTTTATGTCAGCACAAAATACAAAGAATGCACTTCGTCTACTTGATTTCATTCATTTATTTAAACTTGGGCTGGGGTTTTGACCACAAGTTCTTGCGCAACCTTGAAGGGAGAAGGCGAATGTATACAGAGTTCAGCATGTCCGATTACTTTAATTGATTTGTATAAACTATCACGGCAATGATATCGGACTGTTACAGTTAGTTAGACGACAACAAGTCAATGCCTGGAATCATAGATTTCTCTAACATAGCATCTGGACAGAAATCTGCCGCACGGATACGAGATGAGGCTGATATTGTATTTCATTTGGCGTTTTTAACCATGGATCTGTTGATTTACATTTGTAATAATGTGCAAATACATCTGGGAAATGATGCCGAATTACATCAATTTTGAAGTATAATTCCCACTCCCAGTTTGTTTCTCAGTCTGACGTTTACGATTAGCCGCCGTTTTTACACCGGCATATGAGTTATCTGAGCAAACTAATTCGTGCATCAATCAATATCATTTACATAGACCTGTCAGTAAACAATTGAATAATAACATTGAAACGGAATTGGTTTGGTAGAAATCATTTTACCAATAATACTTTTATCATTAATTTTACAATTTGCCAACAAACTCGCATCTAAGGTTTAGATCTTCTTTAGAAATGACATTTTCCCTCCAAATGAAGCTGTTCACTTAATAACACAAAGCACTACAAAGTAATATTTTGCTTCTCCTTCCTCAGATGATTTTATTCATTCGTGAACTTTCCAAGAGCTAACACCAAAGAAAAACACTTGCCTCATATCTGTTACTTTTTAAGGCATAGCGGTCCATAGAAGTAGTGAGAATACTGACGCAGGATGCGCCTGTGTGGAATGGAGCTTTGGATTTTCTAAAAATTATTTAGAAATTACCAAATCCTCACAGAATGCTCACTTAGATTGTCTGATACAAAATAGTGCAATGGAATTGCAAACTTCACTTCCTGAAATTTCATAATCCATCTCATAAGATATCCATTTTCCATTGAAAATCATTGTATGAGACATGACAAAAATGTTCACAATCTTTATTGTGTTGAATTCGTTGCATGAATAAGTTCAGGGACATTTACTCGTCTGTAGTCTTTGCAATCAGTTTCCGTTGCTCAGAAATTAAAGAATACTTAAGCAGGTTATTCACAGATGTTTGTCGAACGAAGACAATTCGTCAACTAAGTGTTTCAAAGGGTTTATGCTTCGATATCGATTGAGACCTTTCTTACTCCTGAAGAAGATCGTTTGAGACTCATCGGATGATTTCACTGGAACTATTAAATTCAGCCGCTGTGAAAATGTTTTAATTATTCCACCAAAGAAATCGTATTTTGGTTTTGAAGACTATTATAACGACGATTAAGAATCGAACTCGTATCTTGATGTGCATCGACAAAAATCGATGGAGTGAAATGGATAGAGCAATCTTGAGTTGATCGTCGGTGTAAATGAAATCGTTAATTGTTCTTTCTTTATGGATCCAACAGCGGTTTTTCTTCAACAGAAAGCAATGAAATGCAGTGGATGAGTCTTCAAATGTACTGTCATTGTCATTCATTCTTATACACAAACACAGCATTTGTTTAGCATCTTCGCTGTCTTCACAAACACATCGCTGTTGATTTGAAATATACTACAACGCTCACAGAGTAAGAATGGCACGCATGCAATGCAGTAGTTTCTGTATGAATGACATGGATTCAAATAATCAGCCTCATTTCGTATCGAAGCGTCAAAGATATCTGATCAGAGCTCATTCCAGATGCTAGTTATAGATTTCCATGCTTGATTGAATAGATAGCTATGTACTCTGCAACGTCAATTGCGCCTTCTCGACCACGTTGCTCGCCGCAACCCGCCTAGTCCGCAAGAAAAGCTTTAGAAGCATCGGCTCGCCGCCCGCCGCATGGTTGGAGTCGCCCGCGCGGCCGACCGCGGCTTACATGGATTTCCCAAGTGCAAGACGCCCTCCCACTTCCCGACCTTCTTGTCCGTGCCCACGACCGCCAGGCCTCTCGCGATCTGGTCGCCACAATCACTTGAGCTGATCAAGCGCATCCAAGTAAGTACAAGTAAGTACTCTGCATCATTCTTATATTGACAAATGCAAAAATCATGCGCTTTCTTTACACTATTGTTTATTTTTGTCTATATTCATGTACGTGCTTCATTTCTAAGCAATTGTCTAAGCAAAGTCATGTCTTAAATGCAAGTTGGAATGTTCCTTATTCAGATGTAATGAGACACTAGGTCCAATCTGCACATTGTAGTGCATTCGAGACTAGGCCTAATGCACACAAGATGACGCATGCATAATCTGAAATCACTAGGTGACATGCCACGCGTAATTACGGAACACCTCAAACATCCGTGGTTAAGGACATTCTATTCTTCTACCCGCGCACTAAGAGTCAGAAATCACTTGATCTGATGCTGTTAAAACATGGGAAACGCGCGGACGAGCGTTTATAGTTTGCGCGTCGTAGATACGGTTGTCTGCATTGCCGCTTGAACCACGGATGAACCGCCAAGCATGTTCTGTCTTCCTTGAGAATGAAATTGAGGTCCTATCACATTGTTTAGCCTCTGATACATGCAGACACATGAGACGCAATGTCTATATAACAGGACTGCCAACTATACTAACTTACATGTATATAACAGATGTTGCAGCAATGTCCCGCATAGCCACGGATGCTTGGGGTCATGTGTTATTACGCGTGATTGAGCGTGGCATGTCACCTAGTAATGGCATCATCACAGAGTTGGAAGTGGGTCAACATAACGTGACCCATGACCCACCTGACCCACGGCATATGTGACCCACGACCCACCTGACCCACCGACTTTTCACGAAAACATGACCCACGACCACCTGACCCACGGCATATGTGACCCCCGACCCACCTGACCCACGGCATATGTGACCCACTCACCCACCTGACCAACGGCGTACGTGACCGACGGCATATGTGACCCACCTGACCTGCGACCCACTTCCAACTCTGCATCATCATACTTGATTATCAATTTTTGACTGAGATCACTCCACTTAATCGCAATTGTCAGGTTTATACCAAATTCTGTGCATGAAAGCAAGCATCAACTACGCGGTACATGTATTTCAAAATACCTTACTAGCGCCACATAATGCGTCCAGCACATATTCAAATTCAAAATCTGAATTTCAAATGATGTATTCAAGCTATTGACTTGTTGTCAATGCTAATTTAGTTGTTCGTTGTCGTTTAGATGTTGACAAACACGCGATCCATTTCGATTTGAAGTGGACAATAGCTCAATTCTATAATGTGGCAAAATGATCTGTAAAACAGCAAAATACAAATTTTTTCGTAAAATTGTTGACCGATTATTTTGCCTTTGGTCTGAAATTGTTTGCATGTACTCATTGAGTCATCAGATATATCGATTTTTACTTGGGATGTTTTTAAATGGATTTTCAGATGATCCCAAATCAAAAGAATTCAAATTTTCAAATTTTCTCAGACACTAGTCGATCGATTATCTTCGTTTTTGCTGCAGATCAGTTGTTGATCGATAAGTAACATGAAAATGCAGCATTTGAGGAAGGTCTTTCGATTTTTAGGTCGTTCAGGACCACCGTGGAGTGAAAATTAGAGGTGTAAATTAATTGCAAGTTTGATGAACATTTTCAACAGAAATTCACAGAATGTCTTCCATTTGTTGATGAAAATGACACGTTTTCTTTTATCTGTCAGCGGGGATAGATGCCGAGGACGAGACAGCGTCCTGGAGGAAGAATGAAGGTCTTTTCGTCCTCCTCCAGGAATTCCCACTTCTGATCCTTCTCCGGCACCTGCTTCACCTCCTCCCCGTCTGCGGAGGTCCACATCCATCTTCTATTCTCATACGCATCGAACACCGCTCTCCCGCCAACTTCGGCTGTCCGCTGTTGAATCCGCGTCTTCTCCGGACGCCGGTTGAACGCCTCTGCTACTCCTCTTCTGACTTCTCCCACAGTCGGAGGATTCGGGAGATTGAGGACGTAGTCACCTGTTCTGCCCATTCCTCCGCCCGTGCAGTCCACCAGACGAAAAGAAGCTGCAAAGAAGAGGAAATGAATGAATTTGATGCAAACAAGTTGTTTTGGAAGGAATTCAGTTGAAGATTCCCTTCTGTTAATCATTTTTCACATTTTGGAGAATTCACACAACTGCTGATCGTCCTGCAAACGTATTTCCATTCATTTCTTATCTTCTTCATGTTTTCTATCTCCAATTTACTTATTAGAAGAAAATCTTTCAAAATCGGATTCTCCTCATGAAAAATAGAATTTTCTTTCAGATTTGATTTTCATCTGAAGAAGAGCGAGTTCTCTTGTCTGCCCTGTTCTAAATAGTAGAATTCGGTTGTCATAATCAGTAGAAGGCACTTGGTCTCCAAATTTCGTCTTTTAATTGTTTTTGTCCTTCAAAGTTTCAATAAGAAGAGCAGTTTTCATGAAGTTGAGCAGTTTGTTGTCTGATGAAGAATTTCCACTAAAGTTCTTACTACTGATATTTGATATTAAGTAGACATTTGAGGCTATTATTTACGTTATCGTTAAAGCGATCTCACATTTCAGTCACTGCCTTGAAGTGTTGTCGTGTAAGGAATCCGGGACTTCCGATTGTTCTAATTTAAAATATCAGTCAATTCTGGGCATTCGTACAATGATTGACGTGAAGGTCACAAATAGCAATAATGATGCAACCAAGAATGTAAAACAGTCCTATAATTTGCAACAGGAGTTACTCAATTGCTTGTTGAGAGACGGTTTAAGATTTTTGATAAAGATAACCTCTTTAATACGCAGTGAAAACTCATCCTCAGTGCTATCAAGTATTTTGAGTTATCAATATTACACGTGCAGTGACAGTTCAAACGATGATCACAGAATGCGGATATCCAGCATCCTCTTGGAGTTGATCAGCAGTGCTGGTTTGAATTACGAATTGACAAAGTCAATGAATTGTTGGTTAATTTGCGGAATTTACGGAATATTGGATGCCCTGGTTTCCCATTTCAAGGCATTGCATTTCACAAGAGAAATTTCTCATTTTCTTGAAATGTTATTCATCAGAACTTACCGGAAACAACAGGTCTGGGCTGAGGGTGTTGGACAGCGAAGTCATCCACCGGGATGTCCGAAAGAAAAACAATTTCGTAAATCTTTCGGACAAGACACAATCTCTAATGAAATGAGGATCACATCACATGCTGTTCAGAGGAGCAGTACAGAAGACTGCATTTCATCCCTCTGGCTAGCGTCATCTCCTCCGAATTTATATCGTCAACTAGAAATGGTTTGATCCATAAATTCATGTGGTTGAGGCCGAGCCGTGTTCGTGGTCAATCAACTCCGAATTTTAGCGCCGACCATCGGAAAGGAGGTGCTATGACTTGTTTAATGTTTCATGGACATGATCTTGATCATGCGAAAGGAGCATGTGAATTTAGCTGAATTCTTTATTAACGTTGGAAAAGATTGTCATGAATATCTAAAAGAAGCCATTTTAGACTTGTGGCACTAATCTTGAAGGACAAGTGTGAATAAGTGCAAACAAATTAGCATTCGCAGAACAATGGCAGGAAAGAGAACCAACAGTGATCAGTGGTGGGTCATTTAAAGGCGCCAACTATAGGTAAAGCACCGCAGGAGAAGCTGAGAGGACGGCAGGAGAAGATGAGAGGGCGGCAGGAGAAACTGAGAGGGCGGCAGGAGAAGCTGAGAGGACGGCAGTGGAAGGTGAGAGGGCGGCAGGAGAAGCTGAGAGGGCGGCAGTGGAAGGTGAGAGGGCGGCAGGAGAAGCTGAGAGGATGGCAGTGGAAGGTGAGAGGGCGGTAGGAGAAGCTGAGAGGGGACAGGAGAAACAGAGAGGGCGGCAGGAGAAACTGAGGGAGTTAGAAGAAGCTTGGAGGGAGTTAGGGGAAGCTGAGAGGGCGGCTGGGGAAGCTGAGAAGCCGGGGCTGCGTGATGAGTAGCTAGTAAGCAGGTCGGCCGGTCTTCAAAGTTTGTTGCCGGGGCCAGGCCGAGCTGACGTCTGGGGCTGCATGATGAGAAATCAGCAAGCAAGATGGCCGGTCTTCAAAGGTAAGGAGACTCGGGATCTGTAAGCAGTCGGCCTGATCTGAAAATGCTTCGATGGGTGATCGCCTCTTAATTGAGCCCCTTTCAAGCTTAGAAAATGACAAAATTCTACAGTTTCCAATCTTTTTCTTCTGCTTTCAAAGGATAACTATTTTTCAGGTGCGAAAGCAAATTTCTGCACTAAAAATTTTTGCGAAACTTTTGCTAAACATTTTACTTTTTTGCTTCATTTTTGATGACGCAATGATCTTTCTTATGTCAAGTTCGTCTAGGATATAATGGCCTCGTCATCAGAAACGTTCGGGTGGGGCACCATGAACCATGCGACGTGGAGCACCTTGGAACATCGTGCCCAAAAGTTAATAAAGCAACCTCCATTTCTTGGCAATGATCCGCAAGATGATTGTTGGCAATGATCCTATCGTCTCCGATGCGGAGCTAAGAGGCTCACCACGCATGTCGCCAAGACGCCGGCATTATTAAATGATTAGCCAATCGGATCAACTCCAACAATACATTCTAACAAATCGGCCATCTCAAAATAGTCCAGCCTCGCATGCATTTTAAAATCCTTTAACACATAACGGCCCATTGTTCGTTTTTCGAACAGATGGGTTTCATCAACCGCATTCAACTACGTCATTGATCGATTCATTTCGACTCTCCGTTCAAGGCAGTTGATAAACAGTACTAACGCGTAGCAGCAGTCATTTGTCTCGTCTACGCGTTCTTACAATTGCAGCTGCTGCAAGAGTTGTCGACAGTCACGAACTTTTCAGTAAGTCACCTTTGCTTCAAATAATCTAAGCTTATGTCGGTAATTAGAGTTAGAGGTAGCAATGAATCATAGTAATAGCAACAGTAGATGAACAAGACATTGAATTCAAAGAGAATCGACCCTCGCATAAATCTAAGAGTCGGACTGCTCGCCCTTCTTGGAAATAGTCGGAGACATTTCGTCAACCAATTCCACAAGAATATCCGACTGCAATTTTAGATAGCCATCCCACTCATGCTAAGAAGAATCCTTTTGAGCTCTTCTCAATGTTCTACACTGAGGAAATGAACCAGCTGTTAGTTACAGAAAGCAACCGTCATGCGAATCAAAAGAATTTTCACCGGTCATCTTTTACAATTGACGAAATGAACAGATTTTCCGGAATATTTCTCCTTTCTGGATACGTCACTCGTCCTAATCAGCGCTTATATTGGAATACAGATGAAGATGTGACTACCACTGTTAGGAAAGCTATGACAAGAAACCGATTTATGGACATGAAGAGGAGCGACGGAGATGGAGACGTCGTTATAGCCGTATGGAATGACAACAGACCGATCTACGTTGCCTCAAATCACCAGGGAGTGTCCCCAACAATCAAAAAGCGGCGGTACTCACGGATTCAAAGTTCATACATTCAGGTTGACTGCCCTCAAATGATTCACGGATACAACTCTAGAATGGGAGGGGTCGATCTTTTCGACCGCTTCCCTAGTGACTATCGTCCGAGCATCAAAGGGAAGAAATGGTGGTTTGTTTTTTATACCCATGTCCTGAATGTATGCGTCGTTGCTGCGTGGCGAATTCACTGAAGTTGGTGGAACCATGCAGCAACTTGACTTTCGCCGGCATGTCGTGAGGACCCTTTTACAAATGCAAAGCATCTTCCAGTTCCGAAATTCTAGCCACCGTTCACAGTGTTCTACCTGACATTCGCTTTGATGGTATTGGACACTCCTTGCAGAAAATCTCTGAAGGTCGATGCAAAGCTTGTCAAAAAAACACGACTTACAAGTGTGGTAAATGCAATCAAGGACTTCACCAAAAGTTTTTTGCAGAATATCACATTCGTAAATGACATTCACACATAAATCTGGATATACTTGAAATAAAGTAAACTTGGAATATTTTGCATTTTTGATAGCTGTAAGACCCAATGTTCGACAAACGAACATGTGTCCAGAAGATACGAAAATTAACGGATTCTAAAATTTCGATATATCATGGTCTTTTATATCACACAAGAAGCATTTATGCAAGTTTTCAGTGTCTTTTGCTCGTTGAGTTAAGTTTAGGCTTTTATGGGTTAACTTCTTTCTACAAAAAGCAGATGGTTCGCCAAGATTGTGAAATCGAACGATAAGATCGAGTTTGTGCAAGAGGAAGACATAATAGAATCTCATCCGCAGCTTATAATAGAAGGAATAAAGGATCAAATCAATGTTTTCCTTCCCTGAAGACATCTCCTGATTTTCTTGTGAATAACATTTTTTTCCCAACCAAAACTGACAGAAGCAAAGTTGAGATGCTCTGATGTTTTAATAGTTACATTTTATTATGCGCGATGGTTGTTACAACGATGTCCTTTACAAAAAGGTGGATTTTTTCAATTCCATGAAAACTTGTCACTACATAGGTCCATAAGGATGCATTTTTGCATTGATTTACAAAAAGATTGTAGATATTTGGTGAGCATTCTAATGAAGACATCAATTTGATGCCATTTTCAACATTTTGAGTTCAATAAAATGCTGCAATTCAGTTGGATAGGACCACATGCAAAGCTGTAGGTGGAAAATTGAATTTGTGTTTTAGCATTATTTGTAATTAATACAAAACTTATGAATATATGCAAGTTAGGAATATTTAAGTAGAATCTATAGATTAAGGATTAAGCTGATGATGAGACTTTTCAATGATTTCCTATTACGAATGAGCAGAATTAGGAGGCCTACGAAATCTAGATGTGTTCAACTTCATAGACAGGGTGCATGAGCATGATAGGAAATGACCTGAGGACATTCCGTGTGAAAAATTGTGACTCTGGTACTTTTCACTTAATCAGAGAAAGCACAGAACATTTCATTTTACCTACAAACTGCAATCTGCGTCCCATCGGATTAACTGTGTTTTTCTTTGATCATGTCTGACAAGTACAACTCGGCAGACGCGCAGAATCGTAGTAGGCATAGGATGTACGTTCTTTGATTTTGTCCGAATTGACGTCCAGGGCTACGCAATGCGTAGTCAGACGGCAGGACTTCATAGGCCGGGGTTCTAAGGTTTTGCTCTTCGTTACATTCGCATTGCAGCTTTGAGCAGTGCACTGAATGGGAGGTGCATGTGATTGCACGTTGTAGAAAGTTCGTACTGAGCTGTGTAGACGCACGTTTGTCTAGCTCTGTGTGGCTTTTTGGCATTCTAATTGCCTTTAATGGGTCAAATTTGGTATCGGTGGATTCCTTTGTCTGTTTCCTTGTGACGGGATTGTATTCGGATTGAAGGATATTGTGGATTTTCGGTTCATGGTCGTTTGATCTATGTGTGATGTTCACTCATCCCTCAGATAGTTACACCATAGCGGTGGATTGCCTTTTTCGTGATCTACATGTATTTTTGGAATCGTGGCTCTTATTCTATAACACGCACGGAATTCTACGTAATTCTACGAACTGTGTGGCTCTTTCGTCTTGTTTGTTTGCGCGGAGTGCACGACTGGTATTGTCAGCTGCTAATCAGCTGTTCAGAAGTCGTTTGCATACACAACCTCTGTCAATAGTGTCTGCAATTATTGATTTTTTGTCACGTGATTCTGACGTCGATTTTACGAAATAATTCGTCATCCGTTTCGTATTCACCATTGTTGAAGATCGAAGTCTGAAGTTTCTGGCTGATGCGCTTTACATAACATTGTCATGGCTACACCAGACAAAAGAAAAACGCGGTCATGTTCAGCTGCTGGTGTTTCGCTCACCGACATCAAACAATTGCTGAAGGAAACCAAAGACGAAATAATTCAGAATATCAAGCATGACTTGATTGCTATGAAAGTCGAGTTTGAAACTCTTAAAATTAAAATTAGTGACATTGAAAGTTCTGTAGTAACTATTCGAAGTAGGTACACTGTAAATCGCTGGATACGAAAATTACATACACACATATACCAAAATCACATACAATTTGAAACTAACATCTGATACGAGATTCTGGTATGTCTACAGAAATCTGGTATGTTTTTCCTACCACATCTCACTTACTTTCGTATGTGATTGATATGTAGCGATACAAACTATTCTATCTGTGATTGGCTGTTTTACACTGAAATACGAGTTGTTGGTATGTTTTATATACGAGACCTGATGCAAATTCATCCTTATTCGTATGCCTCTGGTATGTATTTGGTATGTGCAGCTTTAAGTCACATAGCAAAACAGTATATATATTACATACTACTGTCAAATAACTTTTTTCGGTAGTACCAGTCGTGAATATTTTTTGTTTGGTAGAGTGATATTTAAGTACATTAGATTTATTGTGAATTTTATGCTCCACGAATATGTCGTCGATGCTACTTGTCTAGCAACATTAATAGGATGTTTATTTAAATCTACTTTATGACCCAAGTAGATAAACATCATTTCATTTAAACGGTATCTTTAGTGAAATCTTGTTGACTTATATATCTCAAACATGACTATTTTTGCGTTCATAAATTATAATGTGTTTCTATTTCGGATTGATAATATGCTTAATTTCAAAATTACATAATGCATAATTGTTGATGGTTGAAATCTTATTGATTATTCATGAAATGTCTTAGACTTAGGTGCATGAAAATCGAATTCAATATTCAAAGTATGATTCTTGAACGTCATTATCTCACTACTTACAGAACAGTAGTAACATTAATGTGATCTTTATTGACAAAAGGCCTTAAATCAACATACTTTGGACATGATTGATGCTTTCTTTTAATATTGTGCTGGTATGGCTTTAGTATGTAAAGCTTACCACATTTGAAATAACATACGAAAAGCATACAAATATATAGCAAGAGAATACAAAAATATACCAAAAAATATTTTGGTAAGTATCCTTCGTATTGAGCGATTTACAGTGTATGAATCCGTTAAGAGAAATTGTCAATATTTATCACAAGATGAATAAAACCGAGGAGTAGATTTTTCCAATATTTTTCGATGAAATGAACCAAAGACTTGAAAGACTGCATAATCTTGTTCTCCGGAGTATTGCAGAGGCTAGTGATGGTGCTGTTGATCAGAGACAAGATCATGATCGTAAAAAGGTGTGCCATATCTTGGGGGAACTACAGCTTTCGACAATGGAGGTTGTTGATGTCAAACGTAGTGGCTGACTTCGGCCAGACATGGCTCCACGTCTTATAAAGCTTTCATCGAAGACTTTCAAAGACAAACAGGAGATCCTTAAAAGGGGTACACAGCTACGACATTCTTCTAGTTTCAAGAATTTTTATATAAGTAATGACCTTACTCGTGCCCAGCAAGCAACATCTAAAGCTCATCGACCGGCACTTAAACGTAGACGTGAAAGCGGAGAAGATGTGGTCATCTACAAAGATCGAATAACTTTGAGGTCTGATATCAGGAATTTTCGGTGAAGATTTTATCTAATAATTCTGATTGTTATGCCACAAACTCCAATTTACCTTCAAGAAAAACGAAAGCCCAAAATTTTTCCTTGCTAATGCCAGATCTGTGGTAAATAAGCTTGATGAGTTAGCTTTGACTGTGTCGCAGTTGAAACTCCAAGTAGTACTCATCACTGAGTCGTGGTTGAGCTCCGATATTGATGATTTTGCTTGTAAAATGGACAATTATATCTTTTTTCGTAATGATCGTGCAAGCCGTAAAGGAGGTGGTGTGCGTGCTTGGACTCATTACAGCTTATATCCTAAACATAAATGCCTGTCTGGTACCAAACCACAATCTATTGAGCTATTGATGCTGGAATTTCTAGACATTACCTGTATGCTGGCCTACGTTCCCCCTAATCTTCGTGCCTGTGAGCGTGAGGCAATTTCTCTTTTCTTCCTACACGAACTTGATCATGTGCTTACCAATAATGTTGATGCTCATCTGATGATTTGTGGAGACTTTAATGATTTTGACATAACTGTGTTTTCTGATGATCTTAATCTTGTCAATAAAGTCCGTTTTCCCACCAGGTCAAAGAATATTCTTGATCATATTTGGATAGATGATGAGCTGAGTATTCTTTGTGAGCAGACAGTGTTCATCGGTCCACCTTTGAGTACGTCTGATCATAATTCTGTAATTTTGAATTCAAAAGACACCTGTGAATCACACAATTGTCAGTGCATTGTAGAAGTTTGGGACTATAGACAGTCAAATATTCGGAAATTTGTCTCTGTTCTGTCAACAATAGACTCTGATGCTTTAGAAAGTTGCTGCTCCGTAAATGATATGATATACACGTACCTGTTTCATGAAATGTTGTTTTCTACAGCTAAATGTTTTCGACGTGATTTTGTAACATTTACAAAGAAAGAAACCCTGGATTACTCCCTTACTAAAGTCCCTGATCAACAAACGATGGAGCGCATTTCGTGATAAAAATTGGTCTCTTTTTGAACATTACAAAGAGCGCGTAAAGCCCGAAATTTTCAAAGCGAAAATTAAATGGGCTGAAAAGCATTCCAAATCGTCAAAGGACAGCTGGTCTGTGGTGAATGAGGTTCGTGGCATAAAAGGGAAGGAGGTATTCGAAAATTTGATTAGTGAATTCGGTGGTCACTACAACTCAATAGACTTGTTGACTTCAGTTTTCCAGAGTAATTTCAACAACACAACTGACGACGATCTTACCAATGACATTATAGAGGAATGGAGCTTCTTTGTTTCTGAGCGTGATGTCTTTGATACAATAAATTCACTGAAATTAAATAAGCCAGCCGCTCCGGATGAAATTCCCCCTCGACTACTGCGTATTGGTGTCAGTATTTTGAGTGTTCCGATTTCTCATATCGTAAATGCATCTATTGCTCAGAGAAGATTCCCTGATGAACTCAAAATTGATAGAATATACCCCATTCCAAAGAAAAGAACCCCTACCATTAATGACCTACGTCCAATCTCAGTGTTATTGGCTTTGTCTAAAGTGTTTGAGAAATTAGTGTTAAACAACGTAAAGACTGCTTTGGTCAGATGTTATGGTGTTGAACAACACGCCTACAGGCCCTTGGGATCTACCACGAGTGCGTTGGTGACGACTATCACTCATGAAATTTAAATTCACATCGAAAATTCCGATATTATTGGTGTACGTGTTTCTTGCATGGACAAAAAGAAAGCCTTTGACAATATCTTGAAAGCTTTTGTCGTACGAGCAGATATTTGAACTCATTTATTCCGTGGTCATGTATTTTGTTCAATAAGTAATTACGTCAGTCCACAAATAGCAATTGTTATCTGATCTCTCTTAATGTCACACTTGTCTTCACTTTTGTTCGTTTGCACCTTTTCTTACTTGTATACTGTATTCATTTTTGTAACTTGTAATGTATAAGAATTTTTTCAGTTTGATGATTAAACATTACTTATCTTATCTTAGAGGCATGCATGGGAAGGAGTTGCTTTCACTTTATAAGTCAATAACTCACTTAGTCTGAGTTCAATAGTCATCTGAAGTTCCTGGTTTGAGTTTTCAAGTCTTCTGCGTTTACCCTCCTCTGTCTTCAGGGCCTGTTGAAGACCTTCCACTGTCCTCTGAAGCTCCTGGTTTGAGTTTTCAAGTCTTCTGCGTTTACCCTCCTCTGTCTTCAGGGCCTGTTGAAGACCTTCCACTGTCCTCTGAAGTTCCTGGTTTGAGTTTTCAAGGCTTTCTCCTTTACCCTCCTCTGTCTTCAATGCCTGTTGAAAACCTTCCACTGTCCTCTGAAGCTCCTGGTTTGAGCTTTCAAGTCTTCTGCGTTTACCCTCCTCTGTCTTCAGGTTCTGTTGAAGACCTTCCACTGTCCTCTGAAGCTCCTGGTTTGAGTTTTGAAGGCTTTCTCGTTTGTCCTCCTCTGTCTTCAATGCCTGTTGAAGACCTTCCACTGTCCTCTGAAGTTGATGGTTTGAGTTTTCAAGGCTTTCTCGTTTACCCTCCTCTGTCTTCAGGTTCTGCTGAAGACTTTCCACTGTCCTCTGAAGCTCCTGGTTTGAGTTTTGAAGGCTTTCCCGTTTGCCCTCCTCTGTCTTCAGTGCTTGATAAAGACCTTCCACTGTCCTCTGAAACCCCACGTTTTCGGATCTCAATGTCGATTCAGAGGATAGTAAAGCAGATTTCAATCTCTCCAACACTTCGAGTTTCGATAATAATTTGAGGTATTTGTCTCTCAAACTTGCCACTGAATCCTCCGATTTCGCACCTGGAATGACAAACAAGAAAGGATCAGAGACAAGACATTGCAGCAAAGTCCAAGCAGTGCAAAATATCATGCAAACTGATGACCTCAGACTATCAAGGTCATCACCATGACACCTCTGAATGGAAATGGACGACCTCACAATATCAAGGAACACTTCTGAATAGAAGCTGAATGCCAAAGAAATAATCTCTCCCAAATTTGCGACTTCGAACTTTGTATTGTAAAATAAATTGCCCGACGCGTTTCGTCTACACATACTGTGCCAAGGGTTACAAACTGTTGCTGTACAAATTTGTCATTGAAAGCAGCTCATCTGTTCAGCTCATGTCGTCTGTTTAGTTTTGGGATGTTCGTCGCAAAATTGCAAAATGTCAACTAAAAACTACAAAATTATTGATAAACAACAAACAGCGATTACACCTAAGGAGGCTGAATCACGCGATATTGCGACGAACATGCCAAACTAAACAGGCGACATGAGCTGAACAGATGAGCTTCTTTCAATGACAAATTTGTACAGCAACCCACTTGTACAGCAACAGTTTGTAACCCTTGACACAGTCGTGTAGACGAAACGCGTCGGGCAATTTATTTTACAATACAAAGAAAGTTCAAAGTCGCAAAATTGGGAGAGATTTTTTCTTTGGCATTCATCATGACTGACCTCCCGTACAGACAACTATATCAATGAATAAAAAATGACAACCTCACAATATCAAGATCATCACCATGACACCTCTCAACGTAAATTGATAACTTCAGAATACAACTCAGACGTCAGTATCTCACCTTCATCTGTAGGATTCTCCGAAGCCTTCAATATTAATGACCGTGATGAACAACATTCGATGTTCAGAAGTTGAGATTTCCCCTTTTGATTTCGAACATTTCTCCCACATCCCGTGCACGTGTAAACCATCCTAATCAGCTCCATTTTGGAGATTTTCGATATATCCGCTAGTTGACCAGTCAGATCTTCAAAGTCCATCTTTCCTCCGTTGATAAACCACTTGTAGGTTTGCTTTCGGACTGTCACGATGATTTCTGGTCTTGTTACTTTCAACAGTCCTTTGAAATCCAGCGAATGGTCAGCGGATAGAATTGTATTCTTTGACGTTAAGAAGAAGTTCTCCCTCTCAAGTTGTTTCACTTGTTCTTTCACATTGCAGGCAACTGATCCTTCTTGTACTCGAATCTCTTGTTGAGCACCGTCTGAAGCTTCAACAGTGCTTGCTTTACTCACTGTGATGACTCCGTTATTCGGAATACCAAGTTGTCGAAATGTTTTCTTTCTTGAAAGCAATTTCCCGTTGTGATAGAAGGACAGTCCTTGATTTTTTGGAATTAGATCCCGTATCTTGTAATAAGGTCTTACAAAGTATTTTCTACATCGTCCGTCCTTGACAATCAAGACGTTCCTTGTCAACATTGGAGTCGGCTCGTCTGACAATACGACAGTGAGGACCACGATGTTCGAGCCTTCTATGGACTCCCCGATGTCACGGAGAGTGAAATCCATATCAAATTGAACACGTTGGTCATTCGACATGAACACGTGATTGCCAAAGGCACCAAAGTGCTTTCTGCCACATGTCCATGACAGCATACAGGGGTGTGTCAAGGGACAAGCGGAAGACTTTGTCCAATTTTTCGTCATAAGTTGAAATCATCACCTTACATATATCTGAAAGAAAATGCTCAATGATAACGTAGGTAGGGTTTAGATATTGAGTTCGGCTATGTATTTCAGAAAATTGTGAATGTTGAGAAATTTACATCATTCATTTGAAGCGAATAATTCATTTCTGATGTTCAAAAATAATTCTTTCAACAAATATGAAGATATTCAAACCTGATCAATTATACAAGTTTTTGTATACTACTATCATGATACAACTGTTCCGTGACTGATCAGTAGCATATGCATTCACAAAATTATTGAGACATGTAGTTTTAGGCAGAACACAACTACAGAATGGGAAATACATCATCATGTAATCAAGTAGTTGTACCAAAGAATGCCTTTGTTCATAAAACAAATAAGATAATTTAATCAAATTCGATAATGCATGCACCCTCCTCCAGCGAGCTTCAATACACTTCGTGATGCGAAATGGGAGCGAGTCAGTGTATCTGTCCTTCGCCAAGAACATTCTTAGTACCTTTTTCGATTGGAGATAGGCCAGGTGGACATTCAGGCCAATCAATAGTAAATATTTGCAGTTCGTGGCTCCAAACATGTTGTAGCTGCACAAACTTCTTCAACGGTGATGTCACAAGACCTGAGAACTGAACTTCATAAGCACCTGATGTAAATTTCAATTTATGATGTAAACACGCACGTATTTCAATGACACATAGAGCTCATCATTATAATGCTACAATTGGTTACAATCAAGAAATAAAGTGCGTAGTAGCTTTCTATTTGACGAGACAGAGCATGCTGACGTAGAAATTTCACAAGCAAAATTGAGATATCATGGCTGACTGTGCACAGACAATTAACAGACAATTTAATGGTTAAATCAGTGTTTTGAATAGTACTACGGATCGCTTAGAGTAAATTCTCGGAGTAAAGTAATATTCCGGCAGCCAGAACGAGTTTCTGCAGGGAACGAAGCCGAAAACGAGACTTTCACAGAATGATATACACCTTATACGACGAATCTGCACGTCTGCCGTTACCTCTGGTTCCCTGCAGAAACTCACTCTGGCTGCCGGACTATAACGTAATGAACGAACAAAATAATTCAGATAACAAAATGCTGGAACTATTTCCCGCTAAAACAAGAGACGAGAGAAACTTGGATACAACGCTAGTAGTCAAAAGTGAAAAATGTTCATTTCCAAGAACATTGGAAAACAGGAGCATATGCGCTCACATAATATCCACAAAAACATAGCTTCATGGCAGAAAACAGCGTGCGGTCGGTGTTGTTAAAACATATTCTGAACAGGAAGCTGAGGAGAATTGACGAAAATGTATTTCCAGATTTCATATTTATTGATTAGTGATTTCTAAGTTACCGTTCGCAAGTCGTTTGCTTTTCTGAGAAAGCTCGCGATGGATTTTACCAGTTTCGGAATCTAAATATTCATCAAATTATTGAATTCTGTTGTATTGCTACAGTTGCATAACAAAGGCGCTGTTTCTCGTCGTAAATTTTGATGTAGTGAGCATTCTATCATGAAATGATACAGAGTCTCCAGTTTCGAATTATCACATAAACGCTCTCGATATCGCAGTCGATTTCCGTAACTGCCAGTTACAAAATCTAATTTTTGATTTTTTTGTTCGAAATTTTGATAATATATTGATGTTATTGTATTCAATATCAAAATTCAGATATGATTTCATAGTATTCTCAAAACCACATAATTCTAAATAATTCAGGCCAGAATGACTATCTTTTGCTGTAGATATCCATTTTTCTCTAACGTAATGAATGGGTCACTCGATTTTTTGCAATTCTCAAATATTTTCCTTTATCAAATGTTACCTGTTCGTCCCATAGATTTGGCAGGCTGAATTTTGTAAGTAACTGCTTTATTCGCCAGCACCATGTATGTCTACTATCATGACCATCTGAAGTCATATTGAGATATATTACATCATATACTTCTTTTATCAAACTTCTTTCATTTCTCGTAATTACTTTTATCCAATAGCAGATAGCTGCCTTCGAGAAATGAGCATCCATATGACATATTCCAAATCCACCAATGAGACAATAATTGGGTGTAGTCTGCTTTAGATGGTAATATCTTTTATAAAATTGATATTCAATTTGATCTAAACTTTTTAGTTCATTAAGGAAACAGAATTCGGCACAGTGCTTCATTTTTGATAACACGAACATCTCAAATGTATTCTTTAAAATATCTCCAGTAACTTGTCCCATGTGAAATATATATGAAACGTCCCATATATGAAAGCTTATCCCAGTTTAGGAATATCCCATTTATTCCGAATCTTCCCTTTTGATGAAAGACCTTCTTTCATAACTAAAGTACATGTAGTTTTCGTTTCACGGCGAACAGATCATCATGCGATTTAAAAAATGAAGGGATACAATTTTTAACTTCATAGGTAAAACATGCGAGAAATGTATCTTGTTGAGAAAGTACAGCAAATGTTCCATGAGATTACACTACACTTGGATGTGTAACAATTGGTGTGCCTCTATGTCAATGTTTCAAGGTTTTTTTCAGATTCAAAAACAACAGATACAGATTTTTTCAGATACAAATTGAATCAGATTGATTCCATTCCGAAAAAGAGATTGATTGATAAGTCAAACAATTTGGTGCCAGAAAGTAAAATCCTGTCATTAATCGTTAGCACCATTATCAACAAAGAATACAAAATTCTACATTGTGGCAAACAAAAACAATCCTTTTATCTTGAAAATGGCATTCCACAAGGAGATGTTCTATCACCAACTTTATTCAGTATTTGCATAAATGACTTTATATATATCTTAAATGATAGCAAAGACACGATTGATCCAGTAAGACTATTTGATTTGGAAATGTCATCAGTCATATAATGCGGATGACATATTGCTCATGAGCGAAAGCATGCATAGTTTGAAAAGGCAATTGAAATTTCTTTACAAATATTGTACAGATAATGGCCTTAGCATTAATTATGATAAGACTAAACTCATGCCTTACAATATAGCTAATAAAATAGACAGAATTGACATCGTTCTTGATGAAAAATTAACATCTATAGAAGTAGTTGATAAATGTAAGTATTTAGGAATGTGAATGTCAAAAAGTAACAAAATTCATTTGGAAAAATTGACAACTAAAGGAAAGCAAGCCTCTTATCTACACTGCAAACAGCTAAAGGAGTTTGGACAAGTTACTGGAGATATTTTAAAGAATACATTTGAGATGTTCGCGTTATCAAAAATGAAGTACTGTGCCGAATTCTGCTTCCTTAATGAACTAAAAAGTTTAGATCAAATTCAATATCAATTTTACAAAAGATATTACCATCTAAAGCAGACTACACCCAATTGTTGTCTCATTGGTGAATTTGGAATATATCCTATGGATGCTCATTAGTAACCCCGTGGCAGACGCAAGTGCAGTGCGGTGCAGTGATGAGTCATCGATGAGTCATCATGCTGACTCAGCCCCCCCTCTGGAAGGAAGGGAGTTGGCCAAGGATGTGTTGGGAGGAATGGATCCGTGAGGAGAAAACTGTTCCCTACCCCCTCTGGAAGGAAGGAGAAGTGATGAGGCAAGGGGTGGAATCTCTGAAAACGACAGAGTTTGAAAAAGGCGGGTTGGGTGGTTTTGGGATGAAAAATTCCATGTTTCGGCCAGAAGGAGTGCTTGGATGAGAAAACGGAGGTCAGATTCGCAATTTTTGGTCAATTTTGGGTGTGGAAGGATGTTTCCAGCGACATCGGAGAGAAAAAGTTTCGAGGACGTCCCCCCTCCTCCTGTCAAACGTCCAACTTTGGTGTGAGAGATCGTAGAAAGTCGTGTGATAGCTCATTTGAAAGCTGAGAATGAGAAAAATGCAGTGGAGAGCTCAGTTTGGACCACTTTTCCTTGGTTGAGGGAGGAAAATGGCAGGAAAACGTCAGAGTTGGAAAAGGCGGATGTTGGATGTTCTGGGATGAGATAAGTCGTTTTTCGACATGAAGGAGGCCTCGGATGGGAAAACGGAGTGCAAATTCGGACGCTTTGGACAATGTTGGGTCTAGGAACTTCTTCCCAACTCAATCGGAGAGAAAAAGTTCTGACCCCCCCCCCCCCTAGGCAACGATCTTCCAACTTTGGTTCCAGAGATGGTAGAAAGTCGAGCAATGGCTCATGTGAAAGCTATGAGTGAGAAAAATGCAGTGGAAAGCTCAGTTTGGACTAATTTTCTTGACTTGAGGGAGGAAAATGGCAGGAAAACGTCAGAGTTGAAAAAGTCAGGTTTTGGAGGTTTTGGGATGAGAAAGTCCATGTTTCGGTATGAAGGAGGTCTCGGATGGGAAAATGGAGTGCAAATTCGGACGTTTTGGCCACTTTTGGATGTGGGAACGTCTTCCCAACTCAATCGGAGAGAAAAAGTTCTGACCCCCCCCCCTCCTACCAAACTTCCAACTTTGGTTGTAGACATCGTAGAAAGTCGTGCAATAGCTCGCTTGAAAGACGGGAGTGAGACAAATTCAGTGGAAAACATGGCTTGTTCGTATCTGCCTTCGTTTAGAGGTGAGACTTTATTGAAATTTTGGACATTGACGAAAAAACGACAGAGTTAGAATGTTTATGAAAATCGCTCTAGCGGGTGAAGCAAGCCTCGGACCGGGAAACAGAGGCCAGATTTGGAATCAGCGTGCCATGTTGCACCTGATTGTCATTCATGCTATGTCTCCGAAGTGAAAGGAAGAAAGATGACAGAAGCAGTAAAGTTTACGAATGAATTTTGTTCACTACGTTTTCATCGACAAAGTCTTCGTGGTGTGATTAGGGACTACATCATCTCCTTTCATCATGAAAAGGCAGACTTAGAATTTGCTATCGCTAAAGGTTACTTCGTTTTCCAACAGCTCATGGACAGTTTGATGAATAAAGATGTGAAAGGACGATTAGTTGCAGAGATTGAATTTGAGAAAGTGACTGATGAACATGCAGGTGAACGTGTAGTGTTTCATTTTGCATCCTATTCTGCAGAGACGATACATGATCCCAAAGATTTCTATCAGCGACACATGGCGAAAATTGCATCTCGACTAGATTCATTTCATGAGCATGGATCCAACTTGCTCTTATGTCGCATAAAACACATTCATATTCAACTCAATGTGCTAAACTAGATTTGACTACAAGATTTGGGAAAAGCATTCATGAGTCAGTCGTCCGCGTGCCTCCTTTTCCCTGCCGCAACGAAGTCAGGGGAGAAACGGAGGTCTCTGATTGGCTCACATAGTGTCAAATGTGGATTCGCAGGAGACTATAAAAGCAGACGTCTCCCCATTTTCTCTTCATTTCATTCTCTTGACTTGGAAAGTGTGTGTGACTTGCTGAAGCCATTCTCCCCTCTCAACTTTGTCTGATCATTCCTGTTTGCAAATTTACAAGTGAGTGTCATGACGGTGTGGCCTAAACCTTACCAGCATTTTAGAAGAGAGACGCAGGAGAGTGTGTGGCCGATGATTGTACAAGCTTATTTTGTTGAACCATCGCCACCACCGCCTCCACCACCTAGACGCTTTACGTTTAAGTCTTTTAGGGAATTGAAACGCAATTCGGGTCCTAAGCCCAAGACATTTAATTTACTGGACGATGACGAAGACTTAGACTTTGGTGATAAGCTTTAAATCCTGTGAACGCTGCAAAAGGTCCTCTTAAGGCCACCTCATATGTCACTGCTAAGCTAACAATTTTCTTTTCTCTGATGATCATGAATGTACTTAGTGGTATTCTTTCGTTACAGACTGCCATGGCCATGAATCCTACTCCAACTGCTGCATCACTGAATCCTCAACATCTCGAGCTGTGGAATCCGAAAATTGAAAAGGTAATTCACGGCTATCCTACCTACAAACAACAAGTGCGCTACAACGGTGTTCGACTCTATCTTCAAACGCCGGCGGTATACTTACCAAAAGTGGATACGCAAGTAAATCGTTGCGGTCAAAACCTGAGTATCCCTATTGATAATTGGTTGCGTCAGCAGCTTGACATTTTAGAAGACGTTGTGAGGCAAAAGGCTCTTATTCCTACTGAACTATTACAGTTGTGGCCAGAAAAGAAAACTTCTTATTATAAACCATTGTATCGCGGCACTCGCTGCTATATTTTGCAAAGCAAGTATTGTAAAGTCACTTCAGGAGTGACAGTTGAACAGTCAGTTGAAACAGAATTGTCATCGTTAGGTGCAGGCTTTTATTCCTTTCATATTGAGGTACCTGCTGTTTATGTGGGACCTCATCAATCTGACGGTAATTTGATTTCTCTCAATTTGCGCATTGCTCAAATTCATCATCAACCTGAGTTAACAGGACTTGATCACATTGAGAAAGTCATTGATTCTTGTGTCAAAGAGTGTCAAGAACCTGTCACTAAACCTAAACGTCGTCGCACATCAAAGAAAGATGGTGCTACCACCAAAGAGAAATCTTAAGTATTGTAATCAGTTAGTATGTAGTGAATGTGGAAAACGCGGCCTTGCGCGTTATGTTCAAATAAAACATTGTCATCATGTTGTATGTATCTTTTGTTATGTAAAGGACAGACATCCTTGTAAAGTTCCTGCTCAATGTATTATTTTGTAATGAAGTCTTTTTGATATTGTAGGTTGTCATCTTCATAGACAGTGAGGGAACACCCATGCAGGAATTGAGTGCTATTGCAATGAGAGAAAGTGATCAAACTGTTGTTAGTGTATATCATAGATTTGCCTACTGTCCTCCACACAAAGACGAATGGTCACGACGTCATGTGCATGGACTTGATCCTTCTATTTTGATTCATATTGGATTTGTAAATGAAACGTATTTGATAAGTGATTTCAAACGGTGGCTGTCAGGTTTTCATATTGTTAAAATATTAGGAAATGATTCTGAACGAGAAGCAACAACACTTCAGTTGCACATTGATAATTTATATTTACCATGTTGGGTAGATCGTGTAAGACAAGACTATCATATGCATTGTGATCAAAAGAAGTTTAGAGATGAAATGATTTTTGACATGGCAATATGTTTCGGTGAGAGACATCACCTGTACAGACCACCATCCCATTGTAATACTAGAAATAAAGCTACCTACATTGCAAAACTCTCTTCACGCTGGCATTGTAGTCTCTATGACGTTTATGAACTGTATCTATATTATTGTCAACAGCATGGGTCTATGTAAAACATGTTTTTACTCCTTGTGAATGAATGATGATCATTTTATGAAGTGTATTCTGTACTTGTGAATTTTGTCTGGTGTTGAATAAACTTACAGTGGAACATGATTGTTATTTCTGTTTTATTCATAGTGGAAGTCATTGAAGCAATGTGAAATCTATAGTTACAACGTTTATGATGGCGCATCGTACCTTAAGTAACCACATGTGTCATTTGACACTTGATCAACAAGGATTCGATGGATTTTTACAAGATTGGAAACTTACATTTAAAATGAAGATGAATGATATGAAAGTAGTGCTCACTGAAAGCCTTCCTCTCTTCAAAAGATTGATGGAGAGTTTACAACCTCAAGATGTAAAGGGTAGACTCGTTGCTTATATAGAGTTGAAAGATTTACAAAAACCACTTCGTTTTGGATCTTATTGCACAGAATGGATTACTCTTAGTGATCAATTTTATGGTCGTCATATGGAGAAAATTATGGAGAGAATAGAAGAGACGTTGGAAGGAAATGCATACGTTGTTAAACATATCATGATTCAACTGAGTGTGTTTACATCCACGACTTTGTTTGATGCTCGACACATTGTGTAGATGCAATAAAGATTTCTTTTCACTGAGTATTTTGTAATGGTGTATAGAGCAACATGAGTCATTGCGCTTTGTGCATTACTATCAGGCTCTTTGTTAGATAAATGAATGCGTCTTTGTTCGAGAAAAGGGGCGTGTCATAACATGAGTCATTGCGCTTTGTGCATTACTATCAGGCTCTTTGTTAGATAAATGAATGCGTCTTTGTTCGCTAGAAGGGGCGTGTCACTCAAGTCTTTGTGAGGACTAGAACGACTTTGTAAGAGGGAAGGTTTCCACCCACGCAGTCAAAAGTTCACGTGCGATAACTCTTTGTCACATAACAAAGACAGGGAAAACGAGAAAAGGGAAACGTATGTGATTGGAGCTAGGTCTGCTTATAAAACGGACGACTGAGCTCATGGCAATCATTTCCGTCCTTGCGCTAACCATGCAGTTGCTCGAAGCCATCAACTCCTCTGCTCTCGCACTGGGTACACTGAACTCCCTTACTTTAGCATCGGGTAAAAATGCTTTCAATCAAAAGATAACTCATCATGGAGAAGCCGTGACCATAAAAACTCCAAGTCATCGGATAGATTATCTAAAGGTTATGTCAACAAAGTATGGACTGGCCGTGTGTGTGCCGTTAGACTATTGGACACGGTTACAATTCAATACTCTTGAAACATTCCTGAAAGAAAATCTCACCATTCCCAAAGAAATTGTTCGACACAATGGGAAGCGGCCACAAGTTCCCATCATGGAAAGACGATACATGTATGTGCATATGGATAGACACTGTCTCATCATCCATGAAAAGGAGGGCAGCGAATTCGACTTACTCAATTGCAAACCACTCCCCATTTTGGGAAAAGGATTCTACTCCTTCGAAATTAAAATTCAAACCATCTACATGGGTCCGCGCAGGGACGGAAGGTTGTTTACGTTGAATCCCTATCTTGTCTCCATCACCTTTAAAAATGATGTCCATGTTGATGATGATCAACTACAGTAACACTCTCCACACACTGAGAACGCACCATCGGTCTTTATGAGACCACGGCCTAACGGCCACCGTATCAAGAAAGAAAATGTACACTCACCATGCCACACATGAACATGACTCTCTCTCCTTCTTTCTTAGGCATACCCTTCTTCACTCAGGTTTTAATCATGTGGAAATTATCAGCATGGCTCCATGTATCATGGAAAAGTCAGTGTGTTACATTTCATGATACGAAACGTCAACTTCAGATAACTCTAGAACGCTTTCATCTACGAAGGTTGCATCGCGCAATCCTATCCAAGTCTTGCCGTGTCATTAACGTAGGAGACGGCATTGTATTTATTCGCATTCAAGAGATGATTCTACATAATGATCACTGCTACATTGTGATTCCAAAACCCTCATGGGAAAAGTATAAAAGGGAAGTTCACTCAACCCTCATGTCATTTGTGAGTCATGCTCCCCATCCGCATCATCAACGCCATGCGCGAAATGAATCTCAGAAGAGACATCGATTTAGAACAGTTGCATACCCATCTTCCCGATTCAGTCTATCATCGCGGTCGTCCGCAAATGTTGGTCATTCGCATGAGCAACGGTCGAAATCTTCAAATCTTTCGCTGCGGCAAAATCCAAGTCCTAGGAAACCTTTCTCATTTCGTGATGCAGTCCATGTGTTACGAAGTCGTCAAGAAAATGCGAACACTCATGCCTCATCTCCGCCTCAGTCCCCTGACATTGAAGAATATAGTAGTGTATGTTCAATTGAAGATGTTAGTGAATCTAGCCAACATTAAAACCAGTAATCATTGTATATTTTATGAAACTGAACTCTTTCCTGCTGCTCTGATTCGGAAGTGGCATCCTGTACATATTGCAGTGTTTCACAACGGACATTGTATCATGACTGGTTTACGTGATATCAGTAAAGTAGCTGACATTGTTAAATCTTTAATGTGTTATCTGTATGAGTCACAGTTAATAGAATCGTGTTAATCACATGATGTGTTTTGAATGAGTCATCGCAATGAACTACCGTCCACACACGTGTCGGTGAAAAGGTCATCAACAAAGTTCTTCGCTTCATGATGAGTCAGCGCTATTTATAGACATGAAATGATGTCCAGACACTTGTCGGGGAAAAGGTCATGCTGTCTGACGTGAGGCGCCATCGATGCTGAATGACACGCCCACACACGTGTCGGTGAAAAGGTTGAAAAATACTGATTAGATTCGTATGACTGGAACCTTGCCCCTTCATGAGTCAGAGCTATTTATAGACATGACTCAGCAAAGTGGTTGATGTTTCCTAAGCCGAAGAAATTGTCATGATGTTACATTCGTTGGTGAGGATGTTAACTTACAAACTCTAACATGGTGATGACTTCATTTTTATTTCACCTATCTTACAAACAGCGACATGGTGATAACTTTATTTCTAACTTTACAAACAGTGAAGTGTTTCTGACTTCATTTATATTTCACCTATCTTACAAACAGCGAAATGGTGACAACTTTATTTCTAACTTGCAATCAACAACTTTATTTCTAACTTTACAAATGTCAACTTTACTTCTAACTTTACAAACTCTAACATGGTTATGACTTCATTTATATTTCACCTATCTTACAAATAGCGACATGGTGATAACTTTATTTCTAACCTACAATCAACAAATTTATTTCTATCCCTACCCATCTTCCAAAATGATTAAAACTTTTACTTCTGTCTAATGAGTGAGAATCTCATCTCTTTTAGTCGAACAATAAAACAAATGCAAGTCGGATCAAGAGATGATTTTATTGATGAATTGCAAAGGTTTATATACAGAGGTTGGAACACTTATGAGTGAACACAACTGGTGTCTTCATTTAAAGAAATTAAATAATTATATTCAAAAATTTTGATGTCACAGTGCTTAGAAAATTCATTTAGAATTTTCTGGATTTTATTTAGAGATTTTTATCTCATGAAATTATAACTTTGCGCGTACGCGCCAAATTCGAAATTTCGAGTTTCTACAAATTTTATTGTAACTTGCTGTTACAACTTCTTCCCATTAGACGAAGTACTTCTCCGGCTTCTTGCGTATTCGATCACTCCTACGCAACGGTTGGGGCGAAGATATCGTAGTCGGAGATAACGGAGAGGAAGCAGTTGGCGGCGATAGATCGGCGACGGTGGGAGTTGGTGGAGTCTCATCGATTGGCGTGATTGAATTTTCAGGCGGCGAATCGGTTGGGAGATGAGGAGTTAATGTCGGAGTGGATGGAGGCGCGATTTCCGGGGATGGTGTCAGAGATGGAGGCGGAATAGTAATCTGGTCTCTGTGCCTTCGATGAACCGTATTGTCGGCGCAATCAAGAACGTGGAACATGTTAGCTCCGATGCGATTCAGAATTAATCCTTCCCTAACTCTTTGTTCATTTCCACGGTAAAACTGGATTTCGGTGGTGTCCATCGCGTTCATTCGTAGGATTCGACCTTTGAATAATTGTGCGGGTATCTTCCCTGTTCCTAGATGTTTAGCATTCCGGTAGTATAGGAGGAATTTGTCGATGGCCTGGTTTAGCTCGTCAAGGGTGGTTGGCTGGGATGCTTTTATTGCGGCTTTGAGGGTACGGACAAAGTTTTCCGCTAGACCATTTGATTGCGGATGACGCGGTGCTATAGTCATTTGAATGCATCCAATTTGTTTGAGCCATTCCTTCAGGATTTTGAGACAAACGGTGTACCATTGTCAGAAACAATAGTTTGAGCAACTCCTTCCCGTGCGAAGTACTTCCGAAGTGCGGACTTGACGAAATCAGAATTGGCGGATTTAGTTATCAAGACTCCAGGCCACTTGCTGTAGGCGTCAATTATGACGAGAGCTTCGTAATTATTCAAAAATGGTCCGCAAAAGTCGACATGGATTCTTTGTAGAGGTTTGAATGGAAGCGGCCAAGGTGCTAAACAGTTATGCGTCCGAGGTTTCCTGTGGCACGATTGACAAGACTCGATGTGTAAGGCAATGTCTATGGTTATTTTGGGCCACCAGCATACCATTCTTGACAAAGAAACCATCTTGTCCCGACCAAGATGAGAGTTATGAAGATACCGTAACATTGTCAGGCGTTGGTTAGAAGGAATGAGGGGCAGATCGTGATACAAGATAACTCCATCAGCGGTGAGATTGAGGTGCTCGTGTTTTGCGTAGAGTTCAGGGAATTTCTTCTTAGCGCTGCTTGACCAGCCTTGTCGTAACGCGTTGAGAATAGGCCAGTAAGCAATTTTTGTTTCTGATATAAGAGAATTGCGGGAGATTAGCAGGTACTCAGTTAAGGCGACGTCGAAGCATTGGGGTGCTGGTTCGAAGCTGGAATTTCTAGACAAATAGTCGGCGTGCTGAATCTGTTTCCCGGGTTTATGCTTGATATCAAAGTCGTAGCCGGACAAATCAATAGCCCATCGTTGAAGCATCCACGATGTCACCTTAGAGAGGGCATGATCTCGATTGAAAATGTATTGAAGAGCACGATGATCGGTAATGACGGTGAAACGTTGGCCGTACAGGTATTTGTGCAGTCTTTCAATTGCCCAATGAATCGCTAAAGCCTCCTTCTGTGTTTGCGAGTAGTTAAGCTCTGATGTTGTAAGCTTCCTTGAGACACAGATGACGGGTCTTTCGTTTTGTTGGAGTATCGCACCGATGGCGTATTCAGAGGCATCTACTGTCAATTGAGTTGGGAGACCGAGACTGTAACTTTTCAAAACCTTTCCGTGAAGCAATTCATGTAGCAGTTTATTGTATGATTCGTTGGTTTTGGCCGACCATTTGAGTTCTTTCGTGCTTGAGTTCATAAAATCGTAGAGCGGAGTGACTAGAGATGCGAAGTTTGGCACGAACTTTGAATAGAATTGAGCGAAACCGAGGAATGAGTGCAGCTTCTCAGGAGTATCAGGCTTTGGGGCGTTCTTGACTGCTTTGATGCGGTCAATGTCTGCGGTAATGCCATTTCCGTCAAGGATGTATCCCAAATATTTCAGCTTAGTGACTGCAAATTTGACTTATTCGCGTTGATGAGGACGTTGGCAGAGTTGAGAACTTCCAGTAGACGTGTTAGACGTTAATTATGCTCCTGTCGTGTATCGGCTGCGACGATAATGTCATCTTGGTATGCTCGCATGCCGGTTAGACCATTGATGACGCTATTGACTTCTCGTTGAAACATCCCAGGGCTGACATTTAGACCGAAAGGCAAGTTCTCATACTGGTACAGACCCCAAGGAGTATTTATTGCTGTCAACTCTTTGGCCTGTTCGTCGAGCGGGATTTGAAGGAAGGCATGCGATAAATCGATTTTACTGAAATATTGTCCGGATAATCCCTGGAACATGTCATCCACTGGAGGGGTGACGGTAGCCGTTTGACGGAGCTGTTTGTTTACGGTGGTTCGGTAATCACCGCAGATGCGTGGTTCGCCATTAGATTTCATTGGTGTGACGATCGGTGTGGCCCAGACCGAAGATTGCACTGGCTTTAGAATTCCCTCCTTAACCATGTTCTTCAGATTTTGTTCGACAGGACCTCGTAGTCCGTAGGACATTGGTCTGGCTCGGCAAAACTTAGGATCACCGGTGAAGTGCAAGGAGACTGGATTAATTTTCATACCACCTAGATTGCGGCTGCATTGGTATATCAGTTCTTTGATGCGAGTGGGAAGAGGCTGAGGCGTTGCTTGAGGAGGCCGGATCGGACTAGAGGGTCTGTTAATCGGTGAGGTAAGGTTTCCATCTTGCGAAGTTGTGACTGGCATAGAGAGGACTGTCGGATACACCTTAGACTGGACGTTGAGGCGTATGGCTCGAATACCAGCAAGACCGAGAACAGCAGTGGGTCCAGAGTTGGAAATGTAAAATTTGTGGAAGACTATCCTATTCGGTCCCGTTTCCGTTTGCAAGCCTGCATTAATTTCTCCAAGAACAGACAGCTGATAGCCGGCAACTCCCCTGATGATTGTTTTTGTAGGATGAAGATTTGCTTCAAGACCAAGACGTTGTAGTTCTTTCTGGGTCATGAAAGATATTGGGCTCGCAGTGTCGACGAAGCAAGTGCTACAGGCGCCGTTGTTAAATCTGACCTCATGGAAGATGTATTCTCTGTCATGCTGGTATTAATTGTGAAAACGAGGAAGTCTTCCGTAGTTTCTTCTGCTGAATCATCTGTTGTAGCCTCAACCAATTTGACATTCGTCGCAGAGCGGCAGACTTTTGCGATGTGTCCTTTTTTCCGACATGAGTGACATACGGCTCTCCTAAACTTGCAAGTGAACCGCTGGTGGTTGCCACCACAAGAATCACATTTATTCGAATTATTCGATTTGTGGTTTGAATTATGTATTGTTTGGGAATTATTCCGTTGTTGGAAGTGATGAGAGCAATGCGATGGGTGATGGGACGTCGACTGCTGTTGAAAGTTAACTCGAGGCCGATTCCAGTTAGTCGTCGAAGATTGAGGTCTGGGTCTGGAATGATTATGTCGATTAGGCTTGGAAACGTACAGTGGTTCAGCAACTGGGTGGATAGCAGAATTAACAGCATCCCACTCTTCAACGATGCTTTTTGCCTTGTTGAAATCGAGCGATGCTTCCTTGCATAATTTTCTCTTTAATTCGGGATCTCGTACACCCGCAACAAGTCGATCGAGAAGTTGAGTAGGAAGGTCTGACCCGAACCCACATTTAGCAGCTTGGCGTTGTATCCGTAATGTAAACATCTTGTAGGTTTCTTCCGGTTTCTTTGTTAAATTGTGGTATTTCTCCCTTTCAACAAGTTCGATGTTGGGCGGAGATAAGTGGTTCTGGATAAGACCCTGAAGATCCTTTACTGGCATTGCTGTGACATCGTTGGGATGTGACAAATCCACCAAAAGTCGGAACGCCTGTTTACCAATAGAAGTAATATAATGCGCCGTCTCGTTTGAAGAATCGATCTTTTGGTTCGTTTTCACGTATTGAGAGAAACGAATATGCCATTCCTTTATGCCGTTGACATCAGTAACGTCGAGCGGTTCCATTGGGTTGTATTAGTCATTGTAGTTGAGGGTGTAGATCTTCGCAGGGTTGAATCTAAGGTCCTTAAATTTCCTTAAGTCCTTAAATTTTAATAAACCTTATGATCCTTAGATGTGGGTGTGTAAATTAGTAATGTCCTAGATCTTATACTAGGCCTTAGATCCCTAAAACTGATTTATATTAAGCCCTTACAGTGCAGTTCAGACTAGACTGGCTAGTGTGTTGTTGGCGTGTGTGGGACAGCACCGGACTCCGGATGGTGGCGGAGTGAAAGAATTAATTAACCGTACCGAGGTACTGAAGGAGTTTGAAGAAAGAAAGGATAGTTGGGGTGGGCGGAAAGTAAGTATGAATGCAATTTGAATTTTCTTTATGACCGGAAGGTCACCGCAAGGCCGGAAGAAGGCAGTAGATTGGCAGCAGAACTTCAAGACGAACAGGAAATTGCCAGACGATCCAGAACTTGACGAATGAGTAGTATAGGCGAGTTCGACCTAGGAGCAGCAACAGGACTCCACGGTAGCGGCAACAGGGCGGCAGAAGACGGACCAAGGATGCCAACACGGGCAGCACGATCAAGCCGTAGTAGTAGGCACCAAAATTAGCAGCAGCAGCTCCAGTTGTCCACCATTCGTCAGTATGCTAGGCTATGCAAGTGCTGTACCAAGCAGGTAGGTAACTGCTCCGAGCGACGCCAGTTGTTTTAGTCGAACAATAAAACAAATGCAAGTCGGATCAAGAGATGATTTTATTGATGAATTGCAAAGGTTTATATACAGAGGTTGGAACACTTATGAGTGAACACAACTGGTGTCTTCATTTAAAGAAATTAAATAATTATATTCAAAAATTATGATGTCACAGTGCTTAGAAAATTCATTTAGAATTTTTTGGATTTTATTTAGAGATTTTTATCTCATGAAATTATAACTTTGCGCGAACGCGCCAAATTCGAAATTTCGAGTTTCTACACATTTTATTGTAACTTGCTGTTGCACCATCTTTATGTCAAAAGGAAAAAAACACAGTATGTACATGATATGTTATTCATCAACACAGCCGATTTTCATCACAGCCACATGCAGTTAATACTGATGGTAGCAGAAAACAAAGTTTTTATATCTTACATCACCGGAGAAAACAAAGTCACTGATATGCAGGGAGAAAACAAAGTCACTCATGTGCAGGGAGAAAACAACGTCAGGAAAAACCAGTTGATATGCAAGTCATGATATGAAGTGATCAGTAGTTGGACGCATGTTACAAGGCACTCACTCACAACACCCCATAGAAAACACCATGGAGCGAAAAAGCAAAACATCAACCACAACAGAGAGGATACATTCATCATCAGACATCGCCGGACGGAGGAGGAGAAAGTTTCTGTCTCTTGGGTGGAGGTAGATGAGTGTCTCGATGGCCGTACGGTAATGAGTGGTTAGGAATCATCCAGCATCGCTTGTCTTCCCAAGCTGAGAGACCTCGTTTCCTAAACGTCGTTGTTCTGACTTGATGCGACTGTGATTTTAAAATGGTCATTTCTACTTTTTTAATTTTAAGAGAATCTAAGGAATCTTGATAGTCCCTATGTGTCATTTTTCTAACGATTGACTTCGAGATGCCTTTCGCCCGTTTTATAGAAAGCTCTGAGGATTTTAGCTTCATGGAGTACATCTTGGGGCGAAGCAAGATCATCTCCTCTATCTGTTTGCCGGCACACTCATCCTTGAAGCAGCCAAGCTTCGCTTTATTTGAGGTAGAGTAAAGCGGATGGTCAGTGGATAGTTGGAACTATCAAACTTGGGTGCTAAATATTTTAAAATATCTTCCTGCTTGACTTGGCTCGTGGTTGTCAAAGCTAGGAAGAAGCTGTCTGTATCACCTCCTACTAATTCCACACGTTGGAGAAGTGGACATGTCTTAAAAGTGTGGTAAAATAACTTGTACATTTCTAACTTGGAGTGATGCAAGACAGCTTGACCGAGATAAATGGGCTTACAAAGTTCTACTTTAGATTTTAGCATTTTAAAACCAGTGATGTCTTCGGAAATGACATCATGGTGGCAAAACACCGGCGAGCGACATAACTTGATACTCGTTTCCGGATCAGTCATGATACGATAGTCCATGCGCTTTCTTACATCCTCCATGGTCTTACCAAAGAGGGCATTATTCTTAAATTTAAAGAAGTCCTTTTCGAACTGATTCTTGGATTCAGCCTGTTTCTTGCTATTAAATTCTATATACGGTTTTAGAAAGGGCTTCTGCCTAAACTGGATAGCACGATGGACTTTATCAAGTTGCATCCCCATACCTAGATGGAATTTGAGGATGGAATAGTGCACGATGTAATGCTGCTTGTTCAATTGGGTGAGCAACAACTTCCTAGTGGCTTTATACTTTAAGTCATTTTCCGCCTCATACTGCTTATTGTGTTCTTCCATAAAGGGAGAGAACATATCAGGACTGACTATGCCAGATTCGGGTGCGAGAGGAAAATCAACGGTCCAATTCTTAATACAGTCTGGATAGATGAGGTCGATTTCAAATAAATAACCTATGTCGGCCTCATCTCCCAGTGCCATGATGTGTGCTGGATTGGAGAAGTGTTCAATGTCATGGGGCTCTACCCATTGGAAGTCAGACTGTGGCAAAGGCTTGGAGAGTGCACTCCCATACAAATTATTTTGGTCTATGTACATTAAATGCGTGGTCGATCCTATGTCTTGGGTGCTGTTGACAACATGTTTGTTGACAAATGTTAAGCCACCCCTAATACCACGTTCAAATACCGTGTACATTTCTGCATCTTGCAGTAAATGAATGCTCTCTTTCGTCATCTTGAAGGCTGACTAATAGGACAGACCCGGCAGACTAACAAAATGGACGGGGTCTAAGGCGTCCTGTTCTAATGTGACTTTTCTAAAGGTCTCAAACACGTCAGCCATCAGATAGACGTCTAATTTTAAGTAGGCAAGCATGTAATACCAAAAGTGCGACCCCTAAATTCTAACCATGCTTGCTCTGCATGCCTATAATCATCCAGCGAACAGTCCTCACCCGTCAAATCATTTTTAAATTTATCGATGGACGGAAGGGATGTTTCTTTCAATGTATCCATTGAACTAAAATAACTATAGGAAACACCCCTTTCCGTCGTATCAGACTGTCACTTATGTTGGGATAGTCTTTCCTTAAATGTTGAGTGAGGGGAAGTGTTTCTAAATTATTAGCCAACGCGGCTAAGGAAGAAGACATAAACTGGAAACTATCTAGAAACTTTATGTAATAGAAGACAGGCTTCCCCTCCTTCGTCTTATCGACTTGGACTTTAGCAGTGATGCACATAAATTTTTCCTTACTTTGTGCAATCGCTTTGGATGACCAGGATTTCATTTTACCGAATCCATGGCGAATGATGATGTGAGCATCATAACATTTAAAGTTATGAAAGATGACGGGGAGCGTTCGCCGTTTGAACCTAAGTTTCATATTGCATTTACCGCATAAGGCAGACCTAAATTTACCACTGAGATGGCAATGGTCCCTCACTTTCTTATGTTGCTGATCATCAAAGGATGAACAGCAGCGGGGACATTCCGTGGTCCTATCAAATTTAAATTTATCGGCTTCTGTGAAGCACATGGGTTTCCTAGTCAGCTCCGTTTCATACCGTTGATGAAAACGGGCTTTCCTATCTAAAAAGTTGAGGAAGTTTTCAACGCACTCCTCGCCTTGCCACACATGCATTTTATTTTGATTCCTATAATATGGATGCCAAACTTTATAGCAGGCAATGGCTGCTGGCTCAAGACTTAGGTCTTCTTGCTCAATATAACATTCAATGTCCGCATAGATGGTACACATGGGACTGAGCTCATTGCCGTTTTCTTCATACCTATAATATTTATCTGTGGGCATGACTTCCATTTGAAGCTTACCCCGAGAGCACCACTCGTAATGCTCTTCAAAAAATGGTTTTGACCTAAAGCGCCGTGTACAGCGATCACAGTAATAAAAATTGTTCCTATAAGCAGTTTGATGATGGTAAACTTTGAAATTTTAGGAATGCCACAATAATGCCATTCTGGGTGGTTGTCGCTATAGACTAGGAGGAGATTGAAAACCCGGTCGAAGTTACTTTGGCGATTATTATACCTAACGCCCTTCAGACGTTTTTCCCAGAGATGGATGACAATCTTAATGTTATTCAATTTTTCAAATTGGGCGATGCCTTTAAAATCTAATGTGTTGACATCTAACCCGTCAAACTTAAGCTCATCTTCCCATTCACGATACTTGTTGATTCGTTCACGATTTATACCTATGTCAATATAGTGAAGAATGGAGAGGACGGCATACTTCAAACACTGGAACTGACACTCTACATTGATGACAGCCTTTTTGCTAGCCAGTGCTTTTGGGAGGGTGAAAGAACCACTCCCTTGTAAATTTTCTAAAAGATTTATTTTAATGTCTACCTTCTCTATCCCATCAAAGACCAGACCGCTGTCTCTTTCATTAAATTTATCTAAGTTGCTGACGAGATAGGTCGCATGTCTCTCTATCCACTCGCTTACATCACCTATGAGATCAGCAGCACAGGAGGCCATCCTAATGGTCACAGTGGACTCTACTTCTCCCGTGCTACTGTCTACCTTATTGAAACGAGCAGTGAGATAGAACATGCCCTTAAGTAAAAATCTCTCTAAACTCGCCAACATTTGATGAATTAAGCCTATATTATTCATCAAGAAAGGATGAATGTCTTGCACAGCTTCAGAGCTTTCTAACTTATAATCGCGAACGAGCCTCTCAAGGGAAAACTTGCTCAGCCTTAGAGTGACGTTGTTGTCAGTGTAAAGCTCAGTGGGATGAGTGTGACAGAGTGTGTGCGAAGAAAGAACAAACTCTGTAGGAAAGGTCTTCTGACACGAAGATCAGGAAAAACCGACGTTCGATGAAGGATGGTTCCTACCAGATGACGTTGGTGGTTGCCTCACACTGCCACAGGAACCGTCTTCGATGTGGACTCGCAAGTTGGTGTTGTTGTAGAACGTGCGTCCACAACCTTCACACTTGGGTTGTTGAGGGATCGGTCGGCGTGTGTTCTTCATATCTCCTTTCGCTTTTGGGCAGCGAGAATGCCGGTGTCGCCGAAGGCAGAATGGCCTCGCGAAAACCTGCCCACAGTCCGTACAGCTGAGCTGACGAGCTGTAGGTCTTTCTCTCTCCCTCACACCTTCCTCCTCAATTGCAATCTCCTCTCCAACTATCTCTAACTCCTGTTCCTCCAGCAGCCTCTCCACCGACTTGACGGAGAGGAGAGGGAGGTCGGCCGCTGCAGGTGGTGGTGGCGATGCAGGGATGACGATGGGACGGGAGGGAACGTCGCCGTCCAGGAGATAGACCGCCAGATCTGTTGAGAAAAAGAGAAAACAGATTAGTTACATGATCAACATTTCAAGTTTGAAGACTTATCACCCTATTTCCCAATCATGATTACTTACCATCTGATGAATTAATCTCCGACAGCATGGATGGACACGGAGGAGGCAGGAGAGGGACGCGAGCCGACGGTGGAAGGGTCCTGGGCTTCGCTGTCGGAGGGATGTGGTGACGAGGAGCAGGGACTGGAACAGGGACTGGCACAGGGAGCGGAGCTGGTGGTTGAGGTGGGGCGATGACGATGCCCGAGAAAGGAGTCGCACCTTGGGCGGAGGTAGATGGGTGGGAAGGTAGGGCCGGAAATTCAGCTTCGAATCTCCGCCTCGCGGCTTCCTCCCACTTCTTCTTCGCCATATCTGTAGAGGGGAAAGAGAGATTAGATTAGAGGTTGCGGAGATAATAATGATAGAGAGTAAGCTATACGGATACAGAAGTGCTAAAACATGACATTCCAACTCTCATAGGTGAGGATACTTACATTTTCCGAGCCGCTCGTAAGCTTGCCCGATTGCTTCTTGGGGGACGAGTTCCCCATTACGAATGAATTCATGCACTAAAAAAGAATGACGGCAAAGATGAGCAGAGGTAAAATTTGGATTCGGTTTAAACATGAACAAAATAAGGGAAGGGCTCTTGATTTTAATGAGGATGTCTACCCTAATGATGTTAGTAATAGAGTCAATCTTGATACAAATACTTACATTGCTCGATGGTAGCCTTCTCCATCTCAGCAGCAATTCGATATTTTTCAACTTTGTTGAATTCCATGTCGGACAGTTTGCAGACAATGAATGAATTGTAAAACTTCAATCACTGAAAAGGAAAGATGAGAATCGTTTCATTTGCCTAGTCAACGTTTATCATAGGAACAATCATTGAAGTAATATCTAATGAGTTACATTTCACTCTACTCCATATCATAAAACTAACCTTTGTCGAATGGCTAAAGTACTCTGACCTGGCGAGAGAAAGCGTCACGTTGAGTATGAAGTCGAACGCCCAACATGAGCTACGGCTCAGAGGTTTCGGTCTAACAAACGACGAACAACCCGTGCAACACAATCACTCTACGGCAGTGCCCGCCGTCCCGAAGGAACGCTCGAGCAAAGGAGGTATTACAGCGATGATATGTTTTATGAGCAGAAGCGAATCTCTTGATAGCAAGAGACTGCATGAAAACAACCTGATAGCAGGAGATCACCGACACTCACCTTGTGAAAGATAAATGTGAAGAACAGAGCTGGTGCACTGCTTTTTATTAGATATTCCTAAGCGGTGAATGGATCAGACCTCTCGTCCAATCACAGACGAGCTAGAGTTCCCGATGTGCGCACGCACATTTGTAACGCGTTATTGAAATCGTGTTAGGCAAAAAATGTTGTTTAGCAATAGACTCAAGCATGGCACCTGAAGTCAATACAATGAAACATGATGATTTCACGATTCGTTTTCATCAAGAGAGCTTCGGAGGCTTAATACAAGATTACATCCTTGCGTTTCAAAGGGAGGAGACAGAATTGGAAGCATGTTTAGGCTACACACGAAAAATATTTACGGAGTTGATATCTTATTTCAAAGACAGTATCATCAGGGCTCACTTAATTGCACATGTCAATTACATTCATTTTCCACAAGGTGAAGTAGCGGAAAGTGTTGATTTTCAATTTCCTTCCTACGGACAAGAATATGTTACTGATGCTTCTGAGTTTTATACACGACATTTGCGGAAGATTAGTTCTCGGATGGACAACTTTCATGGTTACGGCGATCATTTGCTTCTGAATAAAATAAACCATATTGTCATTGCTATTAGTAAAGTGGGTTTCAATGATGCTAAATCAAAGACCAAATAAAGTATTTTTTATGACACTTGTGTTGTGCTAAACTTTCTAATGCTGCGGTGAACACTGTTTTTATATAACATTCTAGACTCTCAGTCTCACTGCAGTAGAAAACTGCTTTTAGTAAACCTGATGAAGCTAATCTAACAGTCATGGAGTTTGAATTTTCTGATAGGAAAACATTTGGCAACTTTCTCCAATAAAACTTTCTAACACTGAAAGTAAGTTCTAAGACAATCTACACTGTGCAGTAAAACCTTTTCGATAAAACTTTCTAACAATGTGAAAGTAAGTTACAAGACAATCTACACTGTGCAGTAAAACCTTTTCGATAAAACTTTCTACTGCTGTGATGAGTTCGGTCAGTCATATAACTTCAATGATCAAACTTTATTTTCACAAACGTGCGTCGAGGTGAATTATTTGACTACGCTAACACTTGCATTTCATGACATTTGTGTTTCATAAAACATCATGATCAAACTTTTCTAACCATACATCAACCTGTGTTGCAGTAAAACTTTTACAAACCATGATACACTTTCTAACGACACTCACGAATACTACTTCAATGATCAGACTTTACTTTTACAAACGTGTGTCACAGTAAAACTACTTGACTACAATAACTTTGCAAACCATGATACACTTTCTGACTAGACTTACGAATACAACTTCAATGATCAAACTTTCTAACTATACATCAACTTGTGTAGCAGTAAAACTTTTTACAAACCATGATGCACTTTCTGACGACACTCACGAATAAACGTGATGATCAAACTTTATTTTCTCAAACGGGTGTCGAGGTAATATTATTTGAATACACTAACTTTGCTTCTACAAACCATGATACAGTTTCTGACTAGACTTACGAATAAAACGTTGATGATCAAACTTTCTAACTATACATCAACCTGTGTTGCAATAAAACTTTTGTACAACGTGATAAAGTTTCTGACGACACTGACAAGAGCTTGTTCACTAGCGAAGAGTGAAATCTGTGATGTGTTGCGTGTGGCGCATGAATGTCCTCCCGTTTCATCCCTTCATCATTTCGTCTCCGTGATAGAGACAGTTCTTGAAAGAACTGATGGTTCATTCTCACATGGTTGGCCAACTGTCGGGAGACAAGTGCAATGAAGATTTTATGAGGTAACCCGTGGCAGATAGCAAAATGTTGCCCTGGAGGTCAGAGTACAACGTTGAGACGAAAGGCAACCACTTGCAAACATGACGCAGAGAGGTTTCACAAGGATTACCATTGCCCACGTCCCGTGCAGTACTCATCGCTACGGACTTCACCGCTGTCTCGAAAGAACGCCCACTCACAGGAAGTATCACACCGAAAATCTCCGTGACTTGCACCGTCCATGACTTGATCGCCAGACATAAAAAGCGGCGGAGTTATTTAGAGGAGGTTGGTAAGTCATTGCTTTGATCTGCTTGATAGCAAGCCGTAGAGAGCTTGATTCACCAGCGTTTTGCAATGGAGATGTTTAGAGGCCACCCATGACAAGATAGCTAAGACTCAACCGATTGGCGTTCAAAGTGCTACGTTGAGAACTGTGTCAAATGCCCAACATGAGACATGAGTTCCCCCAGCGGTTTCGGTCTAAACTATGACACACTCCCTTGCCACACCTCTCACTACGGCATCATCCACCGTCCCGAAGGAACACCCTGTCAGTGGAATATTACAGCAAAACTCTCCGTGTCTTGCTCGCTTTCACTGAAAAGCTGCTTGTAGCATTAGAAGACTGGCTCAGACATCACTAAAAATCATCTAGTTGACTTCAGCAGGGTCGAACACCCCAGAAAACCTCCAAAACTAGTGAATTTAAATTTTTTAACTTTTTAGCACTACTTATGAAATTTTATAAGTAGTCTATCACTTAGGGCAGGTCAATAGCGACCGAACCTTTTTTTGAATCAAGTCAAACGGACTTGTAGAAGCAAAGTTACAAGCCTTTAAAGTTTTGGAGTCTTTAGGCCATCTCCTGGCGAACCTCTAAGTCTGACGCCTTAGCTGACTTCAACAATGAAATTTTGTAAGTTGGTTTCTTAAAGAAACCCGGAATTTGGAATGTCCGAAGTAATCATCGGAGCTCAGAGAGACGACCTACCTTTGACAATCGCTCTCCTCTAAATGAAAAGTCTCTGTCAGTTCCCGCTTATATAGTTTGTGGCGATCAGCTGATGACGTAATACCCATCATCCAAACACTAAAAACCCGTCTATCTCCGGTTCTAGTGCTCCGATTGAGCTGGAAATTCACCATATTCAAGTAGAATTTGACGCTGAATCTGAATCTGCCCTCCATTTTCCCATCCGATGCTTCGTTTTGGCTCTACAGCCCACAGCTATCGCAAAAATTCTAACTGTCGTTTTTTCGCCAATGTCCAACATTTTCAATAACGTCTCACCTCTAAACGAAGGCAGATACGATCAAGCCATGTTTTCCACTGAATTTGTCTCACTCCCATCTTTCAAGCGAGCTATTGCACGACTTTCTACGATGTCTACAACCAAAGTTGGAAGTTTGGTAGGAGTGGAGGGGGGGTCGGAACTTTTTCTCTCCGATTGAGTTGGGAAGACGTTCCCACATCCAAAAGTGGCCAAAACGTCCGAATTTGCACTCCATTTTCCCATCCGAGACCTCCTTCATACCGAAACATGGACTTTTTCATCCCAAAACCTCCAAAACCTGACTTTTTCAACTCTGACGTTTTCCTGCCATTTTCCTCCCTCAAGTCATGAAAATTAGTCCAAACTGAGCTTTCCACTGCATTTTTCTCACTCTTAGCTTTCAAATGAGCCATTGCTCGACTTTCTACCTTCTCTGGAACCAAAATTGGAAGATCGTTGCCTAGGGGGGGGTCAGAACTTTTTCTCTCCGATTGAGTTGGGAAGAAGTTCCTAGACCCAACATTGTCCAAAACGTCCGAATTTGCACTCCGTTTTCCCATCCGAGGCCTCCTTCATGTCGAAAAACGACTTTTCTCATCCCAGAACATCCAACATCCGCCTTTTCCAACTCTGACGTTTTCCTGCCATTTTCCTCCCTCAACCAAGGAAAAGTGGTCCAAACTGAGCTCTCCACTGCATTTTTCTCATCCTCAGCTTTCAAATGAGCTATCACACACACGACTTTCTACGATCTCTCACACCAAAGTTGGACGTTTGACAGGAGGAGGGGGGACGTCCTCGAAACTTTTTCTCTCCGATGTCGCTGGAAACATCCTTCCACACCCAAAATTGACCAAAAATTGCGAATCTGACTTCCGTTTTCCCATCCGAGCACTCCTTCTGGCCGAAACATGGAATTTTTCATCCCAAAACCACCCAACCCGCCTTTTTCAAACTCTGTCGTTTTCAGAGATTCCACCCCTTGCCTCATCACTTCTCCTTCCTTCCAGAGGGGGTAGGGAATAGTTTTCTCCTCACGGATCCATTCCTCCCAACACATCCTTGGCCAACTCCCTTCCTTCCAGAGGGGGGGGGGGCTGAGTCAGCATGATGACTCATCGATGACTCATCACTGCACCGCACTGCACTTGCGTCTGCCACGGGGAAAGAGTCAGAACTTTTTCTCTCCGATTGAGTTGGGAAGAAGTTCCTAGACCCAAAATTAACCATAACGTCCGAAATTGCACTCCGTTTTCCCATCCGAGACCTCCTTCCTGTCGAAAAACGACTTTTCTCATCCCAAAACATCCAAAACCCGACTTATCCAACTCTGACATTTTCCTGCCATTTTCCTCCCTAAACCCAGGAAAAGTGGTCCAAACTGAGCTTTCCACTGCATTTTTCTCACTCCTAGCTTTCTAATGAGCGATTGCACGACTTTCTACGATCTATACAACCAAAGTTGGAAGATCGCTGCAGAGGGCAGGTTAGAACTTTTTCTCTCCGATTGAGTTGGGAAGAAGTTCCTAGACCCAAAATTGGCCAAAACGTCCGAATTTGCACTCCGTTTTCCCATCCGAGACCTCCTTCCTGTCGAAAAACGACTTTTCTCATCCCAAAACATCCAAAACCCGACTTATCCAACTCTGACATTTTCCTGCCATTTTCCTCCCTAAACCCAGGAAAAGTGGTCCAAACTGAGCTTTCCACTGCATTTTTCTCACTCTTAGCTTTCAAATGAGCGATTGCACGACTTTCTACGATCTATACAACCAAAGTTGGAAGTTTGGCAGGGGGGAAGGGGGGTCAGAACATTTTCTCTCCGATTGAGTTGGGAAGAAGTTCCTAGACCCAAAATTGGCCAAAACGTCCGAATTTGCACTCCGTTTTCCCATCCGAGAC